>JAPYZT010007063.1:0-13583 GCA_030522965.1 Tryphoninae sp. A BG-2022a | reverse complement strand
CAAAATTATATTTTTTCCAAAATATTCGAGCGTTTCTAAAAGTCTCGTGTAACTCGAATAAAATTACAAGAGCAACGGGTATAACGAGACGAGTGGTCTGGCGAGAGCGTAACCTCGCGGAATATGAATGGGCCAGGGAGAGACGAGTAGTTACAGGGTTGCGATTTTATACGTGCCCGACAATGCGCTTGGTGTACCACTACTTGCGAGGGTGGCCAAAAAGCGTCGAAACGTCGACTATACATGCTCCGGAGGGAAGCGACGAGGGAGCTGGAAGAAACGGGACTCTCGGGACTCGTTGCCAACCCATTACAGAGAGTGAGGGACGGAGAGAAAGGGAGTTGGACTTTTTCGCTCTTACGTTTCGTACGACTCGTAGCTAGTTCAGGATGGAAAAAGTCAGGTCGGAGAGAACGAAGGAACAACGGTGGTGAAGAAGCGCGTGCCCCGATTTAGTTTCAACCCCTACGTTCTCGTACTCTCGTTCTCTCGCCGCTTCGAGTATCGAATCTCTGCTTTCTCGTTTATGTATATATAACTATATATCTCTAGAAATATATGTATATGCGTACGAATCTCAGTCCCGGAAGGTACAATTCGTCAACCGCATCACAATTACCGTGCCATTGTGCCACACGCCACATTTGTATGTATTCTCTCTCGCGGTTATGGCAAATATCGTATTATTCGCATTTCTCTACGTATCGTCGCTACAAAATGGACGAATATTATTCTGGCCAAACACAGCTATTTTTTAATTTTGTACACAGATGCGTTTATTTTAATGCGAATGCGTCCCATACGAGGTGAAATTTTGTTAAGGAGGTTCCGTGATAACCATGCTAGTAAACTTAAGAGTCTATTTCGCTCCGCAATACCGAGATTTTTTATGTATTTGTATATTTCCGATTTTTCAAGAAATAAAAAAATATTTCTAAATATTGAAATATTTCTAAAAAAATATTTCGAAGTATGAAATATTTTTTAAGTATTGAATTTCGAGTTTCCTATTATTTTTTATAATATGAAAAAAAAACGTAATAATCTACTACTCGACTTCAGTAATACGACATATCGTCGAAGTTTGACATCGTCGCAATTTCGATAGCTGCCATTTGTCTCGCGCGCCCGATGAATACCTCGAATTTTCTAGACTTTATTCCTGAATGAATTTCTTATTATTCCGGTAAGCTTTCCATTTCAAAGTGCCCTATTGATCACAAAAAATCAACTGATGCAACTATTGCATTCAATGATTTTTTTGAATTATTTTATGTGCGTCTTGACTCCAAGGGATAAAAAATCGGTATATGTGAGGACCGGCACATTTTGTCGTCTGCATGTGTTAAATACATTAACTTTAATAATTAATATTTCGAAAACTATGCAATAAATGTTGTGGAAAGTCCGCTTATGCATGGGCGAAGGGTTTGACAATGCTAAACAAAAAAATAGACTTTTATCTTGGTGTCGCTCCAATCAACGAATTAAGAGCGAACGACATCAAATAGTTCCAATTTCAAATGACCAAGCTGTCAAAATTTATGAGGCGGTAAACGACGGTAATGACAACGTTCTATACACGGAAATAATTTTTAAGTAATTTTTACCATGAAATCACAATAACTGAGTAACAAATGTGCAATTCTTCAGATTTTTAAGAAATAAATTATACATTTTAATGGAAATTCGTACAAATTTACAGTCGCCTGACAGAAATTAAAAATATTTTCAAGAATTTTTATTGAAATTAACAGTAAATTTTCGTGAAACGTAAACATTACCACAATAAGTTGAAAAAAGGGCTGATACAAATGAAAGTGTGCGCTGCACATTGAGAAATTTGCGTGTTTGTCTTGAAAATTTTAAAAAGGAAGCCGAAATGTTCCGTGCGTTCACCAGAATTTTTACATTCTTCCCAGTAAAATCAGTTAAGGTTAGGTCGCTTAGCCGTAATCCGTGAGCTCTGTGTATCGCGCGTAAAAATTCTGCTACGTACTACAATTTTTCATGCCTAAAACCAAAATATTTAAACCGGGTTCAAGTTTTAATGTAATTTTTACCGAGAATCCATCGTAAAAATTAATAAGAAATTCTCTCCGTGTAGAAAAAAGGTCTAAGTTTTAACGCATAAGCTATGACATCTTCCTCGCGACTCGCTGCAGGGCGTAAGGGCGTTTAAAGACGCGTGTCGAAACGACTTTTTAGCATCCGTTCAGTTAGTCTCAACTAGCGACCGTCGTACATTTACAGTCGTCTGTATAAAAACTTACATCGATTATTGAATTCTTAACTACATTGTACTTTAACAAACTTCCTTACATGTGATCTTTGTATTAAAAATTCTTTGTTTATTTCGCACATATTTCAAGATCGAAAGAACTCGGAAAGTTGCAACTGGAAAACAGGGGTGAAAAGAATGTTGCCCCTGTAACGAAACGAGGAGGATTGAGTCGTGCGTTAAATTATTTGAAACTTAGAAAATGGTTGTTGGTAGCGGAGAGGGAGAAGAAGAGAGCCCGTACCTGAGAAGCGAGAGTCGCGACATCGTCTTTTGTTCTCACAAATAATATACTACTGGCCTAGAAAACTCGCACCGACATTGTAGTTTAAAACCCCGTCGAACGTTTCTACGTTCGTTGTTTCTCTCTTTCTCTCTTGGCGATGCTATGCTTCATTTTATGACTCCTTTTGGTCGTGCGGATGGCCACGGTGACGGCGCGGCGGACACTTTATCTCTCTCTCTCTCTCTCTCTCTCTCTCTCTCTCTCTCTCTCTCTCTCTCTCTCTCTCTCTCTCTCTCTCTCTCTCTCTCTCTCTCTCTCTTTCTCTCCATCTCTCTCTTGTGCCTCTTATGTCTCTCTCTCTCGCTCTCTCGCACCCCGAGGGAAAATGAGACGCAAGAAGCGCCGTTTTTTCCGAAACAATAAAGAAATAATAACGCTCGCACACGTTTCGCTTCTGCCAGAAATATTTTCTCTCTCGTGGAACGACCCCCGTTACCGCCACCTTCGCTCTCGTTTTAGAACACCCGTCGTATAAAAGGGCTCTTTTTGACTAGCTAAGGGATGTTATAATTATCCTACCTCTCCCCTTGACCTGTAACAAACGCGAAGCGCTTTTTACAATCAATAATGGAAAAATTTGTGCTTTTTCTTCACGACGAATTTTGTAATCGAGGCGCATGAGTTTTCTTCGTATCGTTATTAATTTTCCTTCTTTTAAATAATCGTGAAGTTACCAATTTTTATTCATCGAGTTAATTAATTAATTCGCAATTTTGTTCAAATTTTGATTAATTATCGAGAAATTCCCGATCGAATCGAAATGTCCTACGTGCGAGATGTTTGGCCTCGTACGTGCGAGATGTTTGGCCGTTTAACTCGATCCTTTACCATTTTTACACGACGGCTATGAAAAACCGATGTCAAATTCTTGGAATCTACAGAAAATTGTTAAACCCTGTAGAAAAATGGTACCGGAGTGTATCGTGAGAATATAATAGATTTGGCAAAAGGTGCGCAAAATTTGTGTCCGGGATACAGCAGGATTTCACTGGGCGTTCCCGAGGAAACGAGGAGCATTGCTTGCACCCCCGTCGTGAATTTCGCCCTCCTCGTAGTTTAATTGACTCTCATTGTTGGCAAAACAAACACTCGGACGCGCGCGGTCCCGCAGTCCCGCAGCACTAAGCACCATCACCACGTTTTCACGACCCAAAATTGAACGATCCCGACTGCATTGGGCTTCTCGTTGCTCTTACAGGCATGAATGAACGTTAGTAGGTAGACATTTACTGTACGCAGCAGCTATTATTAGCCAACGGAGACGACGACTCGTCAAAACGGCAATGAAGACCAGTCGTCAGGTATAACGTCGACGTTATTACGCTCCAGAAATTTCGAATACAAAATTATCCATGCAGCACCGAGGAAAAAAATAATCTAAGATTATTTTTCGATTATGTCGTTTAATAAAAAAAAAAAAAAGAATTTCTTTCTCTGTAAATTCGACGAATTTAACAAATTACACGTTTATAAATTAATATAATGGCAAAATTTTAAATGACAAAAATTATTTTTTTATTCACAAGACAATTTTTTTGTTATAACGTAAGAATACACATTTTTAGAGAACAGATTCTACTTCGTTACAAAGTTAATGATTATTGTAACGTCCGAAATAAAAATTTAATTTACAATTGTTTATTTACAATAATTTTGATCTTTTGTAAAAGAATAATTTTTCTTGTTTACGCTGAAACGGAGCGACATTAAATAAGTATGCAAGTGTGTCGCTTCGTCCGGAGAACGGCGACTGCGGGCGTTTTTCTCCCGCGGAAGAACATCGCGTGAACCAAAATGGCGTTGCATCAAAGCAATCGGCGAATGCGATGCGAGAGAAATCGCGTGCTCGCGCGATTCTTAATTACACGCAGAAAAGTTGTAACTATTCCCCACGGGCTTTTTCCTCGCAGTTCGCGCAAAAGTGCATCCTGCATTGGGAATTTCTCATTCTCGGTACGAACTTACGTACACAAACACACACACACACACACACACAAACACACACACACACACACACACACACACACACATACACACAGACGTAAATATCCGCGCGAAAAGTTAACGAATGGCGAATTCGACATGCTGCGATCACGTTGCACATACACAACGAAGAATCGTGTGTTAGCGAACGCGAGAAACAAGTCTGTACTGTATATAGCGGGCTAAATTGTAATACGTATATCGAATAATGCGAGGTTCGTTATGCGAGGAAAAGAGGGAGAGAGAGCTAGAGGCTGGTCGAGTTGTGGCGATGTGTGTACGTCGAGTTTCGAGCGCTGCAATATAACCATAAAATGCAGATAATGGCTGTTGCCGCGAGCATTCTCTGTCTCTGTGTTGGAATATTGGTGGAGGGTCGCACGAAACAAGCGAAAACCCGCGCAATCCCAAAGGGTGAGAGCAACAACGCTCGGCCTCGGGGCAATGCATTTCTTATACCATATATAGTCTTTTTACATATGCATGTATATATAGGTATAAATGCACATATACAGAATTCTATGCATGTGCGTTTTACATACATATATATATATATATATATATATGTAAAACGCACATACATAGAAGGCATATATAGAGAGAGCTCTCTCACAGAATATACATAGGATACTCAGTATGTGAATTTACACCTATATATATATATATATATATATATATATATATATACACAATATAGGTATATAGGTATACATTCATATATAGACTCCCCCTCTCTTTCACTCCTCTCTCCCTATATATATATATATATATATATATATATATATAGGGAGAGAGAGGGGGAAGGAGTGAGAGAGAGAAAGAGAGAGAGAGAGAGCTCTATATATGACTTATATATATATATATATATATAAGTCATATGTATAGAGAGCTCTCTCTCTCTAGTATATGTATATATATATATATTTATATATAGGTGCAAATTCACATACAGACTGTCCTATGTATATTCTGTGAGAGTTCTATACATATTGTGAGAATATATATATATATATATATATATATATATATAGAGAGAGAGAGAGAGAGAGAGAGAGAGAGAGAGAGAGTTTTATACATGTGCGTATAGTATGTAACTTTCTGCGTATCCGCCAATCGTACAAGTCACGTTATGTAGTTGGCAAGCCAGCGAGTCTCGAAACACGCGATGGCGATAATAATGCACGCAACCATCGGTAGGGGAAAGATCGAGTTTTGCGCCGGTACGAATGGCGTCCGATCGGTATTCCAATTTGTGCGATAAAACGCGATGAGCTACCAAGAAGTGGGAGCAAAACGGAATATATAATGAGAAGTCGATGAAGCCGCGATGGTTCGATGTGCGTTTTTTATCCGTCTAGCTCAAAGGGTAGCTCACGGTCGCCATTACACGCCGGGGATTCCCGTGTCGCACGCGATCCATGAGAAATATCCGATATACCGATATAGTCGGGAGAAATATACAGCGAATGGAAAAAAAGGGGTTGGAACTTCCCCTCGTTCGGAGGCCAAGAGGGAAGCTGCGTATGTGTGTATGCGCGATTGGATTAAGTGGAGGAGAGGCGTGGTTCGAGCTTGGAGGGCTTACGGAATTCATCCACTGTGATTCGATGTAGAAGGGTTGTTATCACGGGAGGGGTTGTAATCTCGCACATAAATATGAATATACGATAAACGTCAAATTTTTACCCAAGTTTTACAAAGCTAACGTTCTAACGACGAGTAAACATGCAACACTATCTACAGGAGAAAATACGAACAAAATCAAGATCGTTTTTAATATAAACGCACAATTTATTACACGATAATGAAAATAATTCAATTTAAAAGGCAAGGTTTGTTCTGTAGGGTTGTAACTAATTTATCGAATTTAAGCAAATCTTGTTGGAACGAAGGGCAAATATTTGTTTAAAGGGCAAATTGCATTTGTCGAGAACGAATTGTAATTTGGGAAAATCAAAGAAAATTTATTGATGGCAATTAATATGTTGTTGGGATGAGGTAAATCCTTTATTGGAGGGAGAGGGGTATTTTACTACCGGTACGTATAGAACTACCGAATAATGTTTACGATGCTGATTTCAATGCACGACCGAAGGCATGAATTTTGTTTCCTCATAGTGGAAATTTCTTACTTTTTCTTTGTTTTTTTTTTAATTCGAAGACATTGCATGCAACAATTAACTATACGTATTGAATAATTCTCCGTTATTCGATCCTTTTCTAACTACTCGAGATCGATGGTTTGTATCAACGTGTTGCAACAACGAATAATCGATTATACTTGTACGAGACACGATGCAACATTAATTAACGAATCGACGATGTTTAATTTATTGTTTGTTTGTTTCTGTTTTACTTTTTTGTCTAATTAATCGTACCAAGAGCGTCGAGTGTGCAGAGCTCGTGGAGCCCCGTTACTGAACCCGTGGTGATTGCAGCTACGTTGCATGCTGCAACAATAGAAAACAATCTTACAATTGGTAAAATCGCATCCGATGCGATTTTCTTTTTCCCTCGGGACAATAAAATATTAATGTTTACGATGTTAAATGACAATTTCTCATTCTCAAAATAGTTATGACAAAATGTGTTCAACGGGATTAATTCAACATTCTAAATTTTGTAAAATAAAAATAGAAAACACCCTTTTGAGAAAACGTTAGCTTTAAAAAAATTGTATTTTCTCAAAAAAAAAGAATTCTAATCTACGCGAGTGCGAGTTAATTCCGTTGTCTCAAATCGTTGAGTTACCCCGCGAGTCGCGTATGTTGATTCAGGACCTCACGCGCTCCGAAACCGTACATAAAGGACGGAAAATCGGGGTTGACGAGCCCAGGGACTTTGTTCCCATAGCCAACTTCTTCATCTCCCGGATAATCTTCCAAATATTTGAGAGCAATTAGATGTTTGCCCGTCTGTTAAACGTATTTACATCGTTTGTCTCGCTACGTGTAAACCGCCGGTGCCGAGAGTCTTCATAGACCGGACATTTTACGTTACGTCATCGAGACCGGAAATAAAGAATTGATCGAACGATATCGCGTATTCGTAATTAAATTTTAAATCGAAGAAAGAAAATAGCCCAGCCACCAATGATCTAAAAATTTCGTAATGTCTTGCTGTACTCGTCGTCAATTCCCTACGAGCAAAACAAACGTAAACACGAAGACACAAGATCGTCGATCGTATCAAACGAAAATCCCGGTTTCGATCATACGATCCTCCATCTCTCTTCATTCTGTTTACATTTCTTGAATGAATTAGATTTCCCTCGAATAAACTCGAATGAGTGAACGCTCGTCGATATTGAAAACATCCGTGGTGTACAATTATTTCCGACGCGACGTATAGTAAGTCGTAAAAGTCACTATGCTAATATTCCAAACATAAGAATCGCGAGACACAATGACGAGCGAGCCTCTTCGCCTTCCTCAAACTCCTATTGAAGATTTCGAATTGAAACGATTCGTTTTTGACAAGACTAGAAACAAAAAGGTAAAAGAATCAAACGATCACGAACCTGGATTTGGTTGACTCTGGTAGGAAGGTTTCTTCATCCACTCGTAAGGACTACGAATCTGGGAAGGTCTCATTGGTGTCGTGGATTCATTGTTGTTGTTCGTTGCATTTGGATTATTGTTGTTGTTTGCTGGTGGAGTGGAGGGTGTGCCAGGACTGCTAAGTTCGCTACCGCTGATGGTGATGGGTGGACTGGGTTCGCCGGTGCCGACAGCTTGATGTTGTTGCTGATGATGATGCGTGCTGTTCTCATCACCGCTCCATTCGCTCACCGTGCCGTTCAACTGTTGTTGTTGCTGCTGATGTTGTTGATAAGCCACTTGGGTGTGATGTTGATACTGAAGATGATGGGAGTAGTGATGTGCGTGAGGATGGGGAGGCCACGCGAGAACATCCGCGGCGTGTTCCAGGTATTGTTGAGGCCCCGTCGTCTGATGATGATGATGATGATGATGATGTGGAGCATGCGCCGGGTGACCGTGAGGATAACCGTACCAGTATTGTTGCGGCGGACTTGAGTCCGCAGCGGCCGCAGCTGCTGCGACAGCGGCGGCTTGTTGTTGAGCCGCTGCGTGTTGGGCCTGGGCAACGTGCTGTTGGGCCTGCTGCGACAACTGTTGTTGGGCAACAGTCGCGACGGCGCTCGACTGTTGTTGCTGATGTTGTTGCTGCTGCTGGCGATACATCGCCAGTGGATTGTAATAGGATACCATACCGATGCTACTTATGTCCGTCATCGATTCGATCGATCGTTGTACGATCTTATATCGATTTTCGACTTGTAAATATCGTTTCTCTTCGCTTCTTTCTCTATAAACTTCGATATTTCTCTCCTTCTTTCTCAATAAACTATCTTTCTCTTCGTATTTCCGTCTTGATAAATCTTCTCGTTCACTTTTCACGCGAAGCTTTCTTGCCTCGCTGTGACTGCGAAACACCTTTTTTCTTTATAATAACTCACAAACTCTAGGCGCGTAGGGCCAATGGGATTCGACCGAAATTTCACTCGCTATCGCGCACACGCCTGGTGAAACACTCGTTGATAGATTGTCCGCGGGTTTCGCGTTACTATCCGACGGAGAGCGTTTCGCCGTTACGACGAAACGCCGTGACGCACTTCTAACCGATCAGGCACACCCCATTTCACGATCTCTTGTTCGTTCGATTTTCTCCTCTTTCCCTCTCTCTCTCTCTCTCTCTCTCTTTCTCTCTCACTCCCTCTCTCTCTCTCTCTCTCTCTCTCGCTTGCTCTCTCGTTCTCTCTCACTCCTCTCGTGAAAGCCCTCACACTGGCTGACACGAGTCAACGATTTTCGCACTAACGAACGAACGATACGATCGATCGATCGATCGATCTCGTACGACGTTTTAACGCGAAACGCCGATTTTTCTACAATTATCACTGCACCAGCGCGCGTCGATGGAGTTCATTATACGATTTTTTGGTATTGTTTGTTTTCACCATCGGAACGAGACTGGAAGAATCGGATCGGTGATGCTGAACGAACGGATATCCAACATATATATATATATATATTTGCATATATGTATATGTAAATATCGAAGGACCTCAAGAGATCACTGTATCACGAGAAACGTAGCGAACAAGCTCGAATTGATTTATAAACTAAAGCGATGGACGAAGTAGACGTCAGAAAATGAATGACAAGTTGTCTTCTCCCTTTTCTGTTTCTTTTTCTTTATTTTGCCGATTTGATTGACGGATTGCCGACAGTGTGACGTCGAGCTTTGATGTTGCACCGACGACTGCTTAAACGTCTGTGATACAGCCGGTCTCGAGGTGTCGTCGAGCACGGCACCGCCTCTAGAACCTTTACATTACCCCACCATCCTCAGCTCTCGTTCGACCTCGTCCAATCGAAAACCTCGTAGCTCCGCGTGCACCGTAATGGCGCCGGGCAGACCTCCCGGAACTCAACGATAAAAGCCACGACAACGATGATAAAAGCTGGCTAGGACATCGAGACAACGTGAATCACGCCCCCGTTTCGCGATTTTGGCCTCTTTAATCCGTTGATTTTGGGGCTCGTTCGATTATCAAACCCCTTTCTTTCATTTCGTGCATTTTATCATTCGTTATAATGACATACTTATGGTTGTGTTAATAACGAATTAACAATATTAACTATATAGGCTCGGAATATTTATACAAAATACAATTTTTAATTTACTTTTCAAATGTAATATCGACATATGACATTTCGTTTCAGTCTTTCGCCTTTTCTAATTGTGATTAAAGCGATCAAGTTATAAATCAATAACGACAAAATTATTTTTATATTAGAAAATTTCTAAAAATACTTCAATGACAAAAACAATATTTATACAAACATCAATTTTATATGCATGATTCAAATATAATGTAAAAATAAGACTCGCAATCGATTTTGCGATTTTCATACTGTCCAGGGATAATTTTAATTAATTACAATTTTTAATATCGAAAGATTTATCACGAAAGTATTTATAACTGTATATATATGGGAATCGTTTACATCGCTAGTTGGATTTATATATTTATTTTTTAACTAAAGACCACAGGGTTCGTTAAAATATTTGCTAAACAAAACCTTCGTAATATCAAGGAAAATTCGAAGGTGCAGGTATATACCACATAGTCGATGAGAGCTTCTCGTCCGTAAGGCCGTGCGTTAATGACCGATTCTTCGTGTAAATATACAGTGTATTATATCATTAGCGTGTGCTCGCTTCTACGTTATAATAGGTTTTTCGGGCCAAATCGGAAAGACCAACGTATCAGTTTCTTCGGACGTTCGCTATGTTTACTTTTGTTTTACGATTTCATTTTACTCTCAACCCCAAAAATTGTGGATTTGTTATCATCATCGTACGTTATATATCAATTTTTTACTCGCGTTTCTTGATAAAGTCGGTAGCAATATGTCGATTTATGTATATACGATGGATATCGATCTAAATTATATAACTAATCTATTTTTTATCGAGGCAACAAAATTTTCACGATTGCTCTCGCTAATCGTCAGGCTTATGTTAGCCACACAGCTGACACTGATACGACGATACGGTGTTTTATTAAACACACGTCTCTGCGATACGTTAAATTTATTAATTTAACGATTAAATTAATAAGTTTAACGTATTAAACGACGATTGGACATGTAACGATTAAATTTATTAATTTAATTTATTAATTCAATCGTCCCTACGATACGTTAAATTTATTAATTTTATCGTTAAATTAATATATTTAACGTATCGCAATTTTATCGTTAAATTAATAAATTTAACGTATCGCAGGGACGATTGAATTAATAAATTAAATTAATAAATTTAATCGTTAAATTAATAAATGTAACGATTAAATTAAATGTAACGACATGTAACGATTAAATTAAATTTATTAATTTAATCGTTACATGTCGTTACATTTAATTTTTTTATTTAACTGCGATACGTTAAATTTATTAATTTAACGATTAAATTAATAAATTTAACGTATTATTATATTTATTATTATTATAATAAATATAACGTATATATTAAATTAATAATTTAACTGCGATACGTTAAATTTATTAATTTAATCGTTAAATTAATAAATTTAACGTATCGCAGGGACGAAGATTCGTGTACGTTGATTTCGTACTATCGCCGCAAGGTGATATTTGCATTGCATTTTACAACGACGAGAGGACCGAAAATGACACGTTATATAAAGCGAAATTGAGAAGCGAGGACACACGCGCGAATTCTCTTTGGTTTTCCATAAATCACAACGACGATCGTGAAATTATTCGTTTATATTTCAAATCCGCAAAACTCGAGTATCATGGATTAATCGTGATTATTTATAACGACTCGTCGTAAAGCAGTGTCGAAACACTTGCTGCGAGTATGGGCAAGCTACCGACACTAGTACAGCTCTGTTATATAACACGTATCGAAACTCTAACGATCGATTACAATTTGTGAGAATGATTGGGTAGATAACGAATATCGAACGATTTTTAAGCTTTGGGATAAATCAGAAACGAACTTTGCTTTTCGAAATCTTTGATATAAATTTTTTAAATTATATATTAATATAAAATATATAAAAGCAGATAACGATGTGGAAAAATCAACAGACTTGTCTACTCGGGCAATTTGCATCGGGAAATCTTTGATACAAATTTTGTTAAATTATATATTAATATAAAATATATAAAAGCAGATAACGATGTGGAAAAATCAACAGACTTGTTTATTCGGGCAATCTGTACCAGGGGATTAGATTTTGTAAATGTTTGTTAATGAATTTTATCAAAAGCTTGAAAAAGTCATGCGCGAACGTTTCCGAAAGTTTGATCGCTCGCGCGATTCTCCCCCTGGACTTAAAAACGTTAATTTTTCAATGTAAATAAACTCAATCCGTAGGATTAACTGCAAGATCGACTAAGCAAAGGTAAATTCTATAAAAAAAAATCTTAACATTATCATCGCAATTCGACGAATAAATCACAAAATCTTCATAATCATGAAAAAATAAAGAAAAAGTGAATACGTAATGGATAAACAAGAATAATCGTCGAAATTCTGCAAAATTTCTTTGACTTTTATCGTTTGCTCTTTCCTCGTTTTGTGAATAATAACATCGTGGAATGCGATAGTGGTTAAAGTTGATTTAAAATCAAATAAGTGTTACAGATTATTGTCGGGCGGTAATCTTCTCCGGGCAATAATGGCCGCCAGGGGTGCGAGTGACAGGAGTTTGTACGCGCCTTTTCCCTAGACATACCGAAGAATATTGGATTCACGAGTCTCTTGCCTCGATTCATCATGGGGGTGCGTGCATGTCAAAATATTGACGCTTCCGCGGAACGAGCGAGACCAACGAAATGTCACTAGTTCTATCATATATCCGGATGAGCGCAGGCTTAAAGCCCCTTTGAAGTCTTCGCGCCACTTTTAGTCCCCTTCGTTTTGTCGTTTGGATACGCTCCGCCCACGAGGCCGAGATATTTATCCTGTCTGAGGTAACTCTATTAGCTCCGCTATTTCAATCTGTTTTAACTCTTGACGAAAAAAAAACTGCTGTAAATTTCCATAAATAATTGAAATTGATTTATCGAGAACATTTAATGAAAAAAATATATTTTTCAAAGTTTGATTTCGGTTTTCTTTTAATTTCTTATATATTATTCCGCTCGTTAATATTCGTTGTTTCAAGAGTAATTGTAATTTACTATGTCTATTTATATTCGGATCGCAATTCATGATTTCGACAACAAACAGAATTTCGATGTTATTGACACGAGATTCTTATCCATTGACTGTCGAAATGTTATCGTCTTCCTTGTATCGAAATATTACAAGAAAACTGTAATATTTTCGTGTCGTTATCGCTCTAGTTCCAAGATTATCTCGGAATTTGAGTGAGCTCATGTTTGGTGTTAAAACTTTTGGCATTAAATGCAAAAAAATAATTATTTTCATTATTTTCCATTGAAAATTTGGAATTATTCGAATACA
>JAPYZT010007059.1:0-17697 GCA_030522965.1 Tryphoninae sp. A BG-2022a | reverse complement strand
CCACCGTGTCGTAAGGATAAAGAAAGATCGAGATACACACACATCGAGAGAAAAAGAGAGAAGGAACGAGAGAGATATTCCTCTACCAAAGTGTGCACAGCACGTCCCGATCGCTGAATCGACGCTACTCCCACGACGGCCCACCTGTTCTCTCTACTTCCTCTCGCTTCTTTGTTTCTCTTTCTCGCTCCTTCGTTCCAGATTTTCGCTCTGCTCTACTGCCCATATAATAGACTATAACGGACCGTGCGAGAACCGCTGTCGTTCTTTCTCTCTCAATCTCTCTCGCTCTCGCCGCTCCGCGTGAGCGCGCGTGTCCGAAGGTATCCTCTCGCTTATACACGAAGAAGCGAGTATAGGGCATGAATAGAACCCACTCGAAAAACGTACCTCACTGTCTCTTGTTGAGCGGGTTGTAGGTTTTCTACAACGAGGGAGCTTTGCTCCTCGCACCCTTGCAAAACCAACCAAACCCACCGGTAAAAGCCTCTTTTCCTTTCTTCGTCGCGCGCTCTCTTACGGATTGACTCTCGAAGAGCGCGCGAGCCACTTCTTGTCTTCACGCTTCATTTCGAGCCATTCGATAGGTGGTTTCTTTTTCTTACATCTCCCAATTCTTATAGCCTAAAGGAAATTTTAATGTTATAATTGAGTTGCGTTATTTTGTCATTTTTGATAGAATTTTTATCTAGAAAAAATTATATTTTATCGTTAAATTGAAACTCGATTAAGATTAATTGAAATTTAATTTTAAAAAAGTTTGAATAATTTATTTTAAAGGTTGTATTGAGAAGATAAAATTGAAATTATTGCGGAAAAAAAAGTAGCGCTTGTTCGTTCCTACGAGTGCAAATCGTGGCGCGTTGCAACCAGCCGGAGAAATATGTGTGTTTACAAAAAATGCTGAGCAGCCATCGTCGACAACAATGCGCCATTGGGTATCGGAGAGATCTCGCCGCTGACTTGGCGCAAAAGTGAGCCGGTCTTTTGTTTTAAAATGAAAAAGAACAAACATACGAGTAAACACGCGCCGATATTGAAGTTATTTCGTTCGAAGGATTGTAAAATATTCTCTCGTACATTGGAAAATAACGAAATTTTCCGAAACAAAATATGTAAAACGAGTTTAAAAATCTTCAAACATTCCAATACTTCACAAATATTTGTCGTGCTTTACATAATCTCTACACAAAATAAAATCACCAAATTAAATCTTTGCCTATTAAAAACAAAATCGCAAAAATAA
Source organism: Tryphoninae sp. A BG-2022a (assembly GCA_030522965.1). Taxonomy (NCBI): domain Eukaryota; kingdom Metazoa; phylum Arthropoda; class Insecta; order Hymenoptera; family Ichneumonidae; species Tryphoninae sp. A BG-2022a. The sequence goes on along the minus strand of JAPYZT010007059.1, from coordinate 16,451 downwards.
ACCAACGAAAATTGATAATATTTCGTCCTAATTGTTGAATCTTATAAACGCAATCGCCTTAAAAAAATGAATTTTAAAAACAATTCCGCGACTAACAATCCATGTATAAATCTCTCTCTATGAGTAAAAAAAAAAATAAATTAAACGCGCGAAAAGAAAGCGAGAAAGCGCAAAGATACGAGAAGAAGAGACGGTTTGTAGCGGGTGGAGGGTCGAAGGTGCGAGAAAGCAAGAACGTTGCGGTTGTACATCGTGGATAGGGAAAAGGGAAGCGCGGGAATACTATCGTTGCGCGATGTACGTGTGCGTTGGTGTCTATGCGCGCGTGGAAGGGATACGAGAGGTCGTTGTGAAATATTCACGCTGATACGGCATATAAAATCATAGAGCGAGTATATATATATATATATATATATATATATATCGTACCGTATTGTATATACGTATATACGAATACACATATACGTATCTATAGGTGTATATATATGTATATATATATATATATATAGTAGTCTCGTGATAATAATGCATAAGGAGGCGGAGTCGCGGGCTCGGGATTTGGCCACGCCTCGATTTTCGTGCGGTATAGTGGGGGATCATGATAGCGATATACAGAGTGTACGATGAGAGTCGCGGATTCACACACACACACACACACACACACAGCACACGTAGAGACGAAGTACGCGGCCGAGGGAATAAGACAGAGCTAGAGGGAGATGGAGGGAGTATAACGAACGTCGAGCAAAGAGTGCGAGAGGGAAAGAGCGAGAGAGAGAAAGAAGCTCGGACGCGAGTGAGACAGCTGATGTCCAACGGTAGGAGAGACAGAGAACGAAATACATCGACGAGAAATTACGTTCTCGGCTCTCGCGGACTCATTCAACGTGAGTCTCCTACGGCGGACAGTCTCGCCGTTTTCCACCGTTCGACGAAAGGACAACAAGAAAAAACAACAACAATAACAATAACACGGTCCAATAATCGCGATATAATTATCGACAGTGTAATAATTGATTGATTATCGATAAAAAAATTTGTTTTTTTTTTTTTGTTTTGTTTTCAAAGTAATAATCGATACATTGAAGAATATCGAAGAAGCCGGGGATTCGATCGCAGAAATGAGACTCTCGAGACACCTGGCAACAATTATAATCGGGAAGAGGAGACAGAGGTACGCTGGAAAAAGTAGATTGGCGTTTCGTACGACCGTGCTTCGACGGTGCGACGATCTCGCCGCAATAATCGCTGTCCACGCGGGCGTCAAGATTGCCAACGAAACGAGACAATGAGAGAGAGAGAGAGAGAAAAGAAAAAACGCATTACTAGTATTACATAAAATCCTTATTCCTGTGATCCTAGAATAATAAAACAATAAGAATCGACGAAGAAACAAACAAATAAACAAAAAGAAAAAAAAATCTCGAAACGAGATCCGCGAGCGAAGATCGAAGAAAAAAAGAGAGAGAGGGAGATAATGGATATCGAATCCATAAGGGGGATGAAAAAGTATGGACGTTAGATCCCTTCGATACAATCCTCGAAAGTGCGTGTGCGCGGGTGTCCACGTATATATATACACTAATACGTGTGTATATATACACGTATGTATATATATTTGTATACGTGTTATACAGTGAAAACGATCGAAGCAGCAACAGCGACGAGCGACAGTCGACGATTATAAAATATATACTACGTACGCGCAACGTCCGACGTCCCTTCACAACGTCGTCGTCGTCGTCGTCGTCGTCGTCGTCGTTGTGTGTCGTCGTCGTCGTCGTCGGGTTGTGTGCCTGTGAGCCACGGTTATCACACGAAGAGGCAAGAGAAAGCGAGAGAACACCAGGAGTAGCAACGGCAGCAGCAAGGGTGGACCTTTCGCGGGTGAATCCTCTCTCCGTCAAGGGGTGTTGTTCGTGGAGTCGTGGTGGTGGCAGTGTCGGATCAGTGGAGGTGGTAAAATCGGTGGTGGGGGCAAAGTGAAAAAAGCAGTGGTGGGAATAACACAAAAAGGCCGACGAGGTAGTGGAAACCTACGGTACAGTAGAAGCGAGGTAGCGCGAGAGAGTGGGAGAGGTTTGTACGGTGAGCGCGCTCGCTCGCTCTCTCTCTCTCTCTCTCTCTCTCTCGTGGAGTAAGGAGCGCGGGTGGGGGGATACCCTGTTGTGTTTAGCCGTGTGCGCATGCGCCCCTCTGCGACTGTATGGGTGCGCGCGCGTGACGCGAGAGAGACCGGAGTGGGGACGAGACGGGAAAAGTGGAGAGACACGATCAAAGCGCGCGCAACGAGGAGGAATACCCCTACCATAAGTGCGGGATATCACTGCCGTAGGGGCGGAGGAGAGGGGCGTCTCGACGTCAGGCCCAGAGCTGGTCCGTCCGTCGTCCGGCCGACTCGAGCATCTGAGCCGCGGATTCGCGAGATATTATATATACATTTAGATCTATATATATATAATACATATATATGTGTACATACATATATATATATATATGTATATATGCATATACAGTCACACACACACGCGGGTACATATGTAGGACCGATATTACTATACATACACACACGCATATACATATATATATATATACATATGTATATATAAAAGACATTTTGTGTATATATATCGTATGTATCGCCGGATAAATAACGAAAAAAAAAACAACGTATACACCAATAATAAATTTATTTTAAAAACGCACGAATCATACGCACTGGACATATGTATAAACTTTATAAATATACATTTACATGAAAAAGCGTACGTGCGTGCGTGCGTGTGTGTGTGTGTGTATCTGTGTATGTGTGTGTGTGTGTGTGTGTGTGTATGTGTGTCGAAAATTAAGTAAAGAAAAACGGCGAAAAATCAACGTGGTGATTATCAACGAAGATAATTCGTGAAAGGGTGTTTTATTTTTGTTTCTTACACGAACTGACAGCGAACGAGAAAGAGAGAGGGAGAGGGACAGATAGAAAGAGTGAGAACTACGTATACGTACGCAAATGCAACGATGATTTATCGCTGGCAGACGAGACTCGTCGACGTTTGATAATAATTCATACAAAAAGCATTACTTGAGAAATAACAACGAGGGAGAACGGAATAATACACGTTTCTTAATGACAATCACGATTGTTCGTACCACGTTTGTGCCACCGTGCGAGATTTAAGAGTCTCGAAATTTTTCATCGCTCTGGGGGTTGAAGACGAGGAAAAAAAAAAAGAAAATAAACGAAATTCCATGGACCCGGGGTGGAGATAAAAATAAAGTAATAAAGCCTCGAAACAGCGCGATAAATTTCTTCGATCGTCCTGCCTGGTGTTAATTTTCATTTTGTTCCTTCTGTTTTTTTTCTTCTTCTTCTTCTTCGTTCTTTATACTTTCATCATCAATGGACAACGCGGACTTTACCGACGTCGAGAGCGAGACTTGCGAACGGAGTGCTGGAAATTTACGAGTTTATCGATAAACCTCGTGCGTATGTGCGCGCTTTTTTCTTTTCTGCCCTCCCGTTGAAGATAGCGAGACCGCGCAAGCGGTTTGTCAAGAAACGATGGAAAAACGTGTTTAAAAATTTCCCAAAATTGACAAAAACAAAGAAACAAAAAAAAATCCATCAAACAATTAGAAACAAAAAATTCTCAACAACGATAAAAATATTAATAATCTCGATGTACGAAGGATGGGAAAGAAAGAAGCGTTAATCGTTCCGAGCGATGAAACGAGATTGACGAAGAAGAAGGCAGTGGCTCGCGAGTTCGGGCGCACACGCACGCATCGCGCCGCTATATAGGAAGTTGCACAGAGGCACACAGACACGTAGAGCACACACACGTGCGCGGGTGAATGGAATCGAGGGTTAACTGTCGTCACGGAGCATCAATGCCGACAGTAGTCGCGGCGTCGAGAGCGATGCAGACGACGCAACGACACGGGACAACGGCGTCTGTCGCTATTTGATTCAGGAACGCTCTTTTTTTTTACTCGCGCGACCGGTGAACAAAACCCGCACACACACGCACACATGCACACATATGTACATACATACACATATATACATAGATATAGGGATGCAAAGTGATCGACGAATGGATTACACGACTGTTTGACCGCATCGCGCCTCGCGATCTTAAAATTTCCAAATCGCTGCATAACGAAAGCATAATTGAAAACAAAAAACAAAGATATGAATTAAAAAGAGAAACGAAGGAGCAAAAGCGCCGCGCCGAACGTATGGAATTGTTAAAGAAGTGGATTTTTCGAGGGGAGGTGTTGCTCCCTGAAAGTGCTGATAACGCGAGCGATGATAATAATGTGCGTACTCGAGTGTTTCGACGATAGAGTGGATAAACTCGATTGAATAACGATTGCGTTGATAATACGCGATGAATAATTAGTGAAATAACGATATCGTTTGTTTTCGAATATCACGCGGTGGCTAGATCGCTTTTGTTTTCATACCGTCGATGTACGTTCTTCCGGTTCGTTATCGTCGCGATACGTTGATTACGATGATTATTAGCTGAGAGAGAGAGAGAGAGAGAGATAGAGCGAGAACGAGAAGTACATTCGTCGATCGGACTCGATTTTCGTGCCCGTGTCTCGGATCTGCGGTCGTGAGATTGCGGTGATTCGCGCAACGAGACGAGGATAATCAAAGGGTGATTTTTATTAAACTCGTTGAGAAGATTGTTAAACGCGAGAGAGACAAAAGTACGCGAATACGCGGGCGTTTTTAAAAAAAAAAAAACAACAAACAAAAACGGGAGGAGGAAATTACAAAAGGTGCGAGAATCGTGAAAAGCCGGTGTCGCGAAGCGATTGACCGAGCTAGAACTAACACGAAACGGCGAGGAGCGCCAAAGTTCGTACTTACGAACGTCGCGGACACGACGCGAGAATAGCCGACGGACAAACGCTGGCGGCGCAGCGGCTTGAAAGATATTGTGGGGAAGAGGAAGAGGAAGAAGAGAATAAACTCAAGATTTTTTTCGTTACCGGCACAACGGTGAGAAAGGGTGAGGAGAAGGAGAGGGTCGGGAGGGAAAAAAGACGTTTGGTGGTGAGAATAAACGAGAGTGTGGGAGTGGAGATAGTGGTGTGATAAGAGAGCTTCGGAGGGATGTCACGGAGAAAGCAGGCCCGACCGAGCCGTGCCAACCTTGAGGAGGAACTGGGATTGCTGCGGAATAATCCCGTAGGAACCCCCGAGGATGAAACCCGTAAGTCCTCTTTCCTTATCGTACACGAAAATTTATACGAAAATTCGTCTCATACACACGCGTATATATATATATATATATATGTATATAAATATAAATATGTGTATATACGCGTGTGTCCCAATAAGTTTGTCTTATTTTGGTCGCGTGTAGACCTTCGAATTTCAAAAAAAAAAAAAATCGAGAATAAAATATATATAAGTATATGTATATAAATGCAAATTTTTCAAATCACTCGAAGTGATATGTGACCCAGAGAAAAATACAAGATCTATGAGCGAAGTATGTGAAAAATAAAATGTCATCGTGAAAAAAGTGAAAATATTAACGTAAATCAAACGTATTTATAGAAAGCGAATAGAAAATACGAATAAATGCTGAAATATAAACGTTCCCGTATATTTTTTGCGTATAATATTTTCAGATGATGATACGTGTCGGCTTCAATTCGAATTACGAATTGAAGCCGACACGTATCATCATCTTTATATCAACACGGTCACACATCATTCCACAATCAGTATAATATTTTCGTCGAGCCGCCATAGGTACTTAGCGAATTTAACGCGCGGTGGAAAATAAAAAAAGAAGAAGATCGTAATTTCGAAAAATAATTTATAACGATAATTTCGATCGAATAATCGTGTTATAAATTAGCGAGCTATGTGGAAAAGTTCGTCGTGACGATTGGAAAAAAAAGTCGTTTTGTTCCGAGAAATTGTAAAAGTTTTATTTCCACATTTGTTTTTGTATTATTTCAAATATTATAAATTCTTTGAAATTGGGTCAGAGATAAAACGAATTAACGATTGAACGGTCATTGGGTTACTAGCGATTTGAAACGCGCGTTACCGAGCGAAAAGATCGCGCGAGAGTTTCGAGAAGTTTCCTAAAGTGGCTATAACCTATGAAGAATCTAGGCGAGATATATATTCGCGTAGCGAAGAGAGTGGCTCGTTTTCTTTCTCATCTGCGATTATGATGAAGTCGATATACACCGAGCGACCTCGCTCGCATCGCGATTTTATCGAATTACTTAACGCTGCCGTATCGCCAAAGGGCGAACAACTACGAAGTTTCCGATTGAAAATTGTACGAATCCACGCTCGTTCAATATCCAATCCCAATTCCCGGTTTACAAATGATCGATCGCGACGATAAAACGTCGCGAATAAATCACAAATTATAATCGTTCCGTTGATTGATCTCAAAAAGATGCAATTTTTTGGTATAATTAAAAAGAAAAAAAGAGAAGAAAAAAAAGAAACAAGGGAGAGAAGAAAAATAGAAGCGAACCATAGAACAAGTCGCGTATTTAATGGCTCGTCATCAATCTTTCGTCCCGACGTTGATATACATCGCCGATTAAAAAGAACGAGGTGCAAAAAACTTTAAAGTATTCACATTATCACACGTTTCACGAGCATCGTCCTCTTCGTCGCATCCTCCGTTCACCGTGTCCACTTCGTCTTCTCTACCATTTTTCGATGACTTTATAATACACACGCGCGGCATATAGTCCCGCGCACGAGTACACGCGAAACACATCTCAATTCTCTCGTCTCGATGAATATCGATACGTCGCAACGAATTTCATCGAATTAATCCAAGGAATTAATCCCGATCGCTATACGTTCTTACAGGATTGAGTCGTTAGGGAATTATACAGGCGGTGTTCCCTGACGTTGACTCCGCGGTTAAAATCGCGAGAGAGTCTATGGAAACTTCGAGCGAGCAAAGTGCTTTACCCGCACCGCGAAGAATCGAACGTCGTTCGACTCGAGTGAACGAACGGAGTGTTTCCCCTTCAAGAATTACAACAGCATTTTCGCAAAAAAAAAAACACGCAATGCCTGCGAAGCTTCGATACCTTCGTATATTTTAATATTTACAAAAAAAAAACAAAATAAAACAGAAAATAAGTCGTAAATTTGAAAAAAATGTAGCGTTATTCCTTTTAAAACCGAGGATGGATATGTTTCTGTCTTTTTACGTTTTGCTATCGATAGATCGACGATTCGTCACCTGTTAAAAGACAGTGTTGATGAATAACCGAAGGCGCTATAATAGTCTTTTATAGACACACACACACGCACACAAACATTATATATATATATATATATATATATATATATATGTGTGTGTGTGTGTGCGTGTGCGTGTGCGTGTGCGTGTGTGTGTGTGTGTGTGTGTGTGTGTGTGTGTGTGTGTGTGTGTGTGTGTGTGTATATATATTTATACTTGTACCTATAAGTTATATACGCTGTGTGGCGACTTGGGCCACACACACCAAAGATGAGACCGAGGAGGAGAAAGAAAAAGAAGAAATTCTTCAACTCGATGAAACTAGCACCGATCGTAATCAGCTCGCTGGGACTTCTCGTCGTCGCGTTCTCGTCGTCGCGGCGTGTCCGAGTCTTTTAGTGCTCCTCCACCGGGTGACTCGCGACTCGTTTCCGGCGCATTCGGCTAACTTTTCGACCGGTTCTTCCTTTTTTTTCTCTCTCGTTTTAGAATTTTGTATTATGTTTTTTTTTTGTTTTAAACTTTTTGACGATCACCTCCATAATGACACGCCAATCAGTCAATTATTCCGATAAACTGTATATCTATATATCGTATTATCTCGTGTACCCGCAGAATTATAACCCTCGTTTTTGTGACATACAGCCACGTGAATTATTATTACCCATAACGCTATCCTTTTCTTCTTCTACGTCTGTCACGCTGTTTCACAGTTCTCGAGTCCTCAACTCAAAACGTTTATTATCGCTCGCGGTTATTTATCGTCTTCTTCGCGCTAGAACCATCGCTGGTTTCGGACGAGAATTCTCGTCGCAAATCGGCAATTAATTTCGCGATTGAAATATACCGGAATTTTCGTATCGTTATCAGCAACGCCGGAGAAACGAGAAAACAAAAAAAGAATAACGTTCGACATTTAATTTTGCGTTGGGAAATTTTCGACGAAACGACTCATTCACAAAACGTTGCAAACGTTCGACTTGCGCTTAAATAAGAAATCTTTTCCCCATTGCAGTTTTTTATTATTATAATTCAAAATTTGTCAACTCGAATTCTCGTCGGGTTTTAGATAGTTTGTTTTTTTTTTAATTTCATTTTGCAAGAAAAAAAAAAAGGTTAATTTATCTTCGTCCAAAAATATTTTATGACGAGTGTGTTGAGTGAAGGAAAAAAATGTTTTGCTTTATGTCCGCGTAGTTATAATCCTCGACTGAAATATTCATATTTCGCATCGGGACATTGCGAAGAAAAAAAAAATCACTCGGGCAACCAGATAGCGGTAAGAGCTTTATGCACTGATAAGAAGGAATTAGCCATCGGAACGAAGAAGTATTTTCGAGCTAAGATAATTTCCTGCTTTCGCGGAGTTTCTTTCCTCCTGTTACGTATTTTTGATTGGTGCGTGCGTCCAAAACTCCTAAATTCGATGTTTGCCAAAAAATTAATTAAGCATTCGAATTATTCGGGAGAAAATTTTGCAATAACCTCAGATATATTTTGACACAAATCATGGAGTAATATAATGTATTATCGGCCTTCGCACGAGACTCTTGGTTGATGATCGAGCGGGTAAAACTTTTGCGCGGCAGACCAAAAAAAATTGAATATTCATTCGAGAATTCACTCAACGAGTAATTTATGACGGATATACGATAACTAAATACGCGAAGAATAATAATAATAATAATAATAATCACAATAATGTCACGTAGTCTCGGTCGTACGCGAAATTTGTGCCGTGTGCCGCACCGGAACCTCGTTCGACTAAATAATTTTCGCTTTAAATTAGTTCTTCGGATAAAACATCAACGACGAATTTTTAATCGCTCGGCCCGACCTGACGATCTATTGTTCGAGTGCGTCAAAGTACAAACTATGTCCTGTGTACGTTTTGTTTCGTATCGACAACGGCGCGCGAGAGGGAAATAATAATTCGCGCATAAACGAGGAGGAAAAAAAGAGGAGAAACGTCGTTCGTAATGCAAAATTCTGTTACAATCGGGAACAGCTGCGCAGCGAGAGATCGTAATATCGAAACAATGGCCGATAAATGTCAAAAAGGTTTTAAAAAGGGGACAAAAAAGGCGAAAAAGAAAAAAGAAATTCCCTCCGGTGTGTTAATACCGTCGAGATTAACGCGGCATAACTAACCGCAAATGATCCTGTGTAATGTTGGCGTGACGATAAATATAGAGGGCATTTCGAGACTTTGAAACAACCAGGGAGGGAGGGAGATCTCCTCGTTTGCCTCTTCACGACCAAAGTGTCTTCATGGCTGAAACATTTCTCTCGTGGACCCGTCGGTCTCTCTCTCTCACCATGTATATCTATTTATACAATCGAGTAGCATCTAGTTTTCACGATACCAGTAGTACATCCCTGCTGCGACGAACAAGTGTTCCTTCGTTTGGGACAACATGTTTAATTAAGGTCGAAGTTTTCATAAATTTCAACTTTTCACGAATCCAAAGACAAAAAATTGGGCAAATCTCGATGAAAAAAACATTCTATCGATCACGATTTATCCAACGATGATTTATCGAATAAATAATAATCAAACTAATGTTTGATAAGAATGAAAATCAGGATTTGTTCGATGAGAATTTTCCAATCGCGAGTTCGAGTTTAACGTATACCTTTATAAATTCTCACGTTGTACAGTTTTAATAAAACTGACGATTGCTCAATCGTGCACGCAACGGTGTTACAAGTTGTAAATATATTTATATGATTAAGGAAGTCGGACCCGACGGTGTCACGAGTTGACTCGTGACAGGCAAATGAAAACCGTCAAACGTCTGACTAACACACACGCTGCATATTAATAGAGACGATGAGAGCGCCTGAGAGCACGAACACCACAAATATACATATGTCGTGCAATAATGTACGGGCACTCGACAGGCCGACACGTAGCATTGTTTCTAGACCCTCTCGTTTCTTTCTCCTCGCTCTCTTTCTCTCTCTCTCTCTCTCTCTCTCCTTGTGACACCGAACATTTTTTTGCATCTCGATTGCTCGCTTACCGTTTCTGCAAAACATCGTCAAGACTTTTTTTTTCACCCTATGACGATATGCAGAAAAAACTAAATAAGCGGGTGAACTTTTTTTTTTAAATCTATTTTTTACCATTTTATTGTCAACACTTGTTTTTTATCACGTGGAATTTTCTTATGAATTTTCTACCAAGTGTTTTTACATAAATTCACGAGCTAATAAGATGAAAATTTCTAATACAATTCATCGAGCGAATCAAGGTGTTTAAAAAGTTTATCGCCTCCGGTAGCTCTTCTTGCTCCTTCTGGAAATGGCCCGCGTCTTTTCACGCAATTTTCAGTAAACTTTTATTTCTATCTCGAGCCGATCGGTTTTATATAGTGCACGTGGGCGCTCTCAAGCTTTATGCTTTCTCCCTACTCTTTCTCTCTCTCTCTCTCTCTCTCTCTCTCTCTCTCTCTCTCTCTCTCTGTGCTGTGAATTTCTTCGGGGCCAACGAACGCGGGTCCGTCTGCGACAGGTCTCACACGCTATTGTCTTGTCGTTCTATTATCGCGCATCTTCGCGTGAACCGGAGATGAAGCCTTCGAGCTTTACCAAAAATGTTCACACGCGGCTTTCCACGAGATTAATGAAAAACGATGAAATTACGATGCTTTCATCAAAATTTGTATGCGCGTTATAAATGTTTTTCCTTTTTCATAAAAGCGCGATGTAACAAAACGAATAATCCATTAATTCATTTCAGACCTTCTTTAATTAAATTCCCCTCGTTCGGTTACAAATTCAAAAACGTACGGACGATTCCGAGTGAACTTGAGACATTACGAAATAAAAAATAAAATAAAAAAAGAAATAAAATCGCACCTTGTCACTCGCAATAAATTATATCTTCGTCCGATTGATCGATCGAAAAATGCCACCGATCGCTAAAGTATTTAAAAGAAAGAAACAAGAGAATAAAAGAACGAAAGATAATTCATGCGAGACGACTGTCAGAACGGCTGTGAGCCAGAAAGAATTCCAGGTTACATCTGTTCACGTGCGAAATTCTGGGAATTTCTCGTGTGTGCGACTCTCGCGAACGAGACTCTCGCTTCTTCGTAGCTTTTGCACGGGTTCCGCAGTCTTCGCGAGCTTTTGCTCGTTCCTCGCTCGACGGTGAGCAAAACGTAAACCACCCTGATTTTTTGTTTCTCATCGCTCGCTATTTTGTTTAACCCCCGTCTCCCCTTTGGTCTTCCTTCCTTCGACCGCTATCGCCCGTCGTCCATCCAACTATCGAGTAAAACTCGGGGTAGGTACATCGTTCGCTATTATGCGAGACTCGCGAGATCCATTCGAGCACATCTAGGTGTCCAACTGTCTGCCGAAGGTGGTGCGTACGTGATTCTCGCGTTTGCTTCTACACGGTGCCTTTGGTTCTTCCGTTGCCTCGGTATAATGCCCGTGGCAAGAATGACACGGTGAAAGATGCGATCGAGACTATATATCGTTCCGTCTCACTTCTCGACACCGTCCGACTTCTCTCGTCTTCTTCGTTCTCTTGTCACCTGACGAGAGAGCACGAAGAATCCTTGTACATATCCGAGAAAACAGCACGTAAATAACACGAGTCTATCTCACGATTCTTTCACTCGTTACCGGGAGTTTGTGCAAATTGAAATGGTTCTCTCGTCCTTCCTCGAGAGCATCGACCTCGGAAAGTAGCCGCGGTGGTTCGATTAAAAATGCAACGAAACCGCGATATTCCGAGCAACGAAAATTTCCAACTACGTTTTATTAATTATCTCGCGTTAACCATTAACGAGATTTTCATCAAACGGAAACGGATATCATCAATCTTCGTTATCGACAAATTTTTTTTTTGTTTTTTATTATTTAATCGGACGTTGAATGAAAAGTGGAAAAACGACGTGTGGAAAGAATCGATCGTACGTCGGAAAATTTCACGCGTCGGGCATTATTCCAAGCATGAAAGGAATCGAATATAGAACCTCTTTATTTTATCCGACGATTCTTAACCCGAAGATATAGAAAAAAATCTTGTCGAAAATATTTTTTTTTTTTCCAACATACTTTGGAAATTATGTACTTTTTTTGTCTCGACACTCGGTGAAACGTCAGTTTTGCGATAGGATGTGGACGTGACGGTGTTTGGACTCGTATATGTGTATGTGTCGACGCGTGGACAGGCTAAGGAGGATCACTTTCGATCGTGCTTTTTTGGCACGGAGTCCAACGTTAACTCCACGATGACTCCCTGGGGTGAAGGACGCAAGGAGGTGCTTTTCGTGCAATATAGAACGTACGATAGCGTGGTTACTATATTTATATCGAAGATTAGTCGCATGAATATTTCGTCGTATCTTTTTCTCCGGTTTCCATACCGAGTCCACAGAGAGAAAGAGAGAGAAAGAGGGGGGGGGGGGAGAGACACGTATTAATATCCAAAATTTCATTCGTTCCACCTCGTCCATTTGCGCGCAAGCCAAGAAAATTCTCGCGCTAGAATAAGGAAAAAACCCAACGAAGGGGCAAAGGGGCGAGAAGAGATGAGAGAGGAGGGGGTGAAGAGAACATAACAAAAGCTCGAATAAATATCGCTCTTTACGCTCGTTATAATACACGCGGCATGTCGCGTTTCTCGAATTTATCCGAGTCCGTCGGTCGAAAAGTCCGCGCCTGAGACAATCGATTGTCTACCCCCGCGGGGAAAGCAGGGAACGACAGCGGACAAGAATGAAAACAATGGAGAGGCTTTTCGGGAATTCCAAGCTCGAAAATATGGAGAAAATTGGGAGAGGATTGTAAGGATTCTCTTTTTTTTCTTCTCTTTTCCCGAACGAAAATATCGCAACACGATATAATTCTTATGTTTGTGCAAAATGAAATTTGAAACAGGTGCCAAGTTCACGACCTCGGAATGACCTTCGACGACCGTGGGATCGTACCTTCGCCCGTTTGGTTGAAAGAAAAAATTGTAAAAGGGTCGAGAAAAACGTTAGGAATATGAGTCGTCATACGGTGAATCGTTGTCGAGCATTAAGACCGCCATTGCAACCAGAAAAGAATTGCCGCGATCCCTTCAGACCCTGGAGGTCCCTGCGATAATTGGCGACCTTCGCTCTTCCCCGAAGGAATGCATCGCCAAGGGGGCGGCGATGTGTTTTGCCGCGAATACTCGCGGTTATATATACCGTGGTGTGTAATGCGACAATCCGAGGAAGGGAGGGGAGGGGAGGGAGGGCTGCAACGAGGAGCGCGAATAGTCGTGAGTCGGGGAACGGAATATAAAAGACCCGTTGTCGTGTAACCACGAGATATTTCGGAGTGACGCGACGCGATGATGAATTAACGAAAATTACAACCGGTTAACGAATCCTCTCTCTTGTTCCTACGATATCGTACGAATAAAAACAACAACAACAACAAAGAGAAGGAAAAGAATCGCGCTTCGTTCATAAAACGCCAAAAAAACTGTTAAAAGGCCAGGAAATGGAATAAACTTTTTATTACAGTCGTCAATTTTTTTTGTTCGTGACTTTTATATAATTTCAATTCTATCAAACTTTAGCGATATATCAAAGTTTAATGGATTTACCTAAATTGAAAAAAATTTTTGAAAAACAAAAACAATAATATTGTTGCTACGATAAACAATTTTATTTCATTTTTTTTAATGATAATTCTAGTAATCTAGAATTTTTTTAATTTAGCGACAATCTAGCAATAAGATTGTGTTTTTATTTAATTTTCGTAGACCGAATCATTTGAAATTCATCAATTTCGAGAAGAATAAAAAAAAATTCGTTTATCGACAAATTTTGAAATTTTGGCTGACGCATTTTGAGAGTGTCAGCGTCGTAAGTATACTCACCTTAATCGCGATTCGAGGAATGTAAAATGGCGTCGTCTCGAAAATTGGTCTCTTTACCGGTGAGCGGTGTACAAATAAATTTATATATATTTAAGGATAATGGTGTGGGTAATTGTCCCATTGGCGTTGTACGCGTAAGGCACCGCTGTAACGATCATCAAGCCGAGATCTCGGAATCTCACGGGGTATAGATCATTCCTTAGTACGTATCGCGTCTCGTTCGACTCGCGGCTATACGACGCTTTCTCCCTCTCTCGCTCTCCTCGCTCTTTCGTCGAGCATTTCGCTCAAACGGCGCTCTATGTGTGCGCACGCGTGTGCAAATTAGCACACGCATGCGCATTTTATTGAGGGTGAGCGAGAGAGAGAGAGAGAGAGAGAGAGACGTAGATATTTCGATCCGAGGAATATCTCAAATCTTCATGGAAAATGTTAGCGGTTATAAGCAACGGTGCAACCGTATAATAATTGACCAAGCTGCTGATATAGTCAAACTAAACGCGTTAAAGAAAATCACGATATTTCAATGTCTTCGTGAATCATCGTTCTTTATTCGTTTCCATCTCGTTATCCTGTCGTTTCACGACGGGCGGTATACGCCTTGCTGTTACACACGGATGGATATCGGTCCTCTACAACGTGTTGTCTGTACACGCATCTAATATACGAGCCCGATGTGGCATTCGATATTTTCGTACGACATGTCGCACCTTCGCAGTTTCGAGACGAGCCGTACAAGGTCCGTACGAAAATGGACGTATAGCACGTATAAGGCGTTCTTGCTTTTTCGTAAATTATTGCGACTGATATTCGTCGCTAAATAAAATATAGAATTTCGCGTTCAAGTTCGAAAACAATTCTCCATATATTTTTCCAATCGGTTTTAAATCGGAGTTAATTACTAATTTTTAAAAAATATAAATATTTTTCTGAAATTAAAAAAAATCATCACGTGCTACTGAAATTGGCAATAAAATAGCAAAAAAAAAAAATGTTCGTTTTAATTTTAAAAAATCATTATCCATACATAATGAAGTCGGTACGTTTAGTAACGAACCGAGTGATAAAGTTCGCACGAAATTGCTCATTTTTAAATAACCAATTTTTTTTTTTGCTAATATTTAAGAGGCGATTTTACTGACGATGAGCCACTTGCGCTTCGAAAACCTTAAAATTTGGACGGTACATAGAGAATTGCGACACAAAATACACGACTGTCTTATTTTTCCAAAATTTTGGAAACAAAATTCCGGTGGTAACTGAATCTGCAAAGAAATTTCCAAAATTTTGAAAAAATAAGTCTGTCATGTACTTTATGCCATAATTTTCTATGTACCCTCCAAATTTTAAGGCGATCTGTTGCTCACTGCCGGACAATTTACGGATCTCGTTTTCGAAACGCAAGTGGCTCATCGTCAATAACACTGCCTCTTAAAAACCTAGAACCGATCTTTCGTCGATCCTCGAGAGTGGAGTTTCTCGCGGCAAGATTCTCAACAGGACCAAGAACTATATTTTAAACAAACACTCGTGGTCGTGAATCCAATGTTCTTTTCGTACGTTCCTTCCTCCTTCATTTTTCTTCTTTTGTCTATGGCTATGCGTCCCGAAAGGGTTCCTCGTGATTCGCCCAAGAGTGACGCTTTTTGTCGCCGTTCCGAGACACGCATGGCATCGTCGCGGTGCATCTCAGGATTTTCAACGCGGTGCGGAAATGGAGATCCTCGCCACCCGCATATTCGTCCCCTATCTCTATATAGTGTTTACGCATTGTTTTTTTTTCTTTTTTCTTTTGTTTGGAAATCTCATTTTTCGTCTCTTTTCCTCGAAGATGTCTGTAAGTACAGCCAAGTCGGTCGTCTTCGCATATATATATATATATATACAAACGACAATGCCGCGTGTAAGAGTTCTTCCTCGCGCTCTTTTCTACCTCTTGGAATTCTCGCGATTTTCGCATTCGCGCGCGAGAATCGTGAATTCGCGACCATCAATATCACCCAGGGGGAGAAGCATCAACGTGAAATTGGCAACAAATTACTTGGACTTGGTGCTGTTGCTCCGCTTCTTTCCTCTCGCTCTTCCATCTCGCCGCGCTCGCAACTCCTTCTCTCATCTCCGTCTTACTCGCGGACTTTTCGCTCGCCGCTGCTTGACCGTGCGCGCCCAATTAGCGGTTCGCTCAAACTCGCTCTCGTCGCTCTCGCTTCCAAAGAAAAAAAAAAAAACAAAAAAAAACAAAAAACAAAGAAAAACGTTGAGTCCGCTCGGTGCGACTGATGCCGGCACTTTTGCCGTTTGGCTTGTCTCTCTCTTTCTCT
>JAPYZT010007058.1:0-10381 GCA_030522965.1 Tryphoninae sp. A BG-2022a | reverse complement strand
CTTTAGAACGCTGCCATTCAAAAACTATTCAAGATACGACCTTGCCGCTTTCACAGGATATTTTTGAAAGTATAAACTATAGAATTAGTAAAAAAAAATCGATTTTTCTCAAGTGTCACACTGGTATAGCCCCTTAACGCTTGATCCACTTCCAATGTAAGAAAAAACGGTAATGAAATTATAATCCCCCACCCAACGATAACACTACCTTAATAACGTCATCGCTGTATCTATATCGTCAAGGAGAGATATAGAGAAAAAGTCCTTGACGCATACGGGCGAACCTTGCACGCGAAGTTCTAATTAAATTATCCATACGATAATAGAAGACATTCATCAAACACTCGTAACTCTGAGTGCATTTGTAAAGGAATGCACACCGTACGATAATAAACTGTAATCTAGTTTGCAAAACGAACAACGCTATACATAAATATACATTTCGTTTTCTTTGAACAAAACACACGTGGATCGCTCCCTTGTAAATTCTTACTTATGAGAATAGTTTCCACGTAAAATTAATTCAACCCACTGGTGAATTCCCATCCTTTGTTCGAGCTACAAGGACGTTTGTTTTGTTCATTAATTCGTATTAGCTTCAACGTTTCATTTCATATCAATTTATTCGAACGAGATAACGAAGAATATATACGAATCTCCTTATCAACAGCATTGGATCTTCCATCGTCGAAACAAGCGCGAATATATATTTCGAAACGAAGCGTTGCGGTGCTACGACACGTTTCGGAGAAACTCGTAGCGATACGAAGAGCATTTTGGTTAATCCGAGAGTTACAAACTCATCGGTAGAAAAAATTAGGCGAACTTGTTATCACAATTCTGTACAAGAAAGTTGCGAACACGTTGAGTATACGCATGAGAGATCTGCGACGAAAATGAGGGTTGGACGAGAGTCAAGGGGATGGGCGGAGAGTCAAGAGAGATGGGAAGAGTAGAATCGATTTCCGAAGCTCCCTTGATTACCGGAACGTTTGCAACGCAGTCACACCAGTTAACCAAAGTCTCAACGACGAGAGTTGTCTTGCCAAGCGAACACAAGATCGCAAGGAATCGTGAGCAAGGGGAAGGAGTAAAGGGGAAGGAGTAAAGGGAGTGAGAGAGATAGAGAGCGAGAGAGAGGGAGGGAGAGGGAGAGATTGGAGTACTAGCAAGTACAAGCGTGTGAAGGAGAATTCCATGAACTTACGGTAAGCTCGTCCGGCACATCGAGGGGCAAAGTTCTACGGTGTTATAGGGAGAGAGAGGGAGATAGACACAGTTGTCGGTAAGAGGGGAGAAGGTGTAGCAGAGGAAAGGGACGACGTACCTCAGTATGGTTTACTCCTCCACCCATATATAACCCGGTCTATGGGCTAAATGGTCCAATTTAACTTCGCGTCGATCTCACTCCTGCGAACATCGATTTTATGTGTGTATATATATATATATATATATATATATATATATATATATATATATATATTTCTATGCACATATACGCAGATATATCAGTGTGCATGGTGTGTATGTATAACATATGGAGAATGTGGTTAGAAAATAAAGAGGAGAGACTCATAATGACGTCTATGTGAAACACTTCTCACAGACCGCTAGATGGGAGAAAATGTTCAATGAGCGAAAAGTAAATTTCGCGTACGTCGTTGAACCGAAAATTGGGATAAAATATTAAAATATATTAATGAAGAAAATTTTGGTTAAATTAATTTAAACGTGAATTATCGCTGAATAACCGAGGAAAATTCTTATAAATTATTAACTTTGCAGTAATGAGAAAAGTTTTATTTTTTTTTTTTTCTATACCCGCACCGGATAATATATATTATTTTTTTTTTCTCGTAATTCGAGATCGTCATTGTTGCCAAGAGTATAGGCACCACCGTTGAGGGTGGGGGGAAGCAGGGGAGAAATAATGAATTATGATACGGAAGTATTACGTTTCGCACTATGACAATAATAATAAAGAAAAGCGTTAGTTGAAACCGGAGGAATAATTTATAGCGACGGATAATATATCATATTTGGTACAGAGGGCTCGAAATTACGATCTCTATGTGTCGGTCCCCATCGCCTTCATCAAAATGCCAGCGCAATTTATTTCATAGATAAAAATATTAGAAATAATAATAAAAGAAAATTCCGTTATCCAGGAATTGATACTTCGTGCATTTCGACGGATTGCGTAAATACGAACGAAAAGCAAACGATTTATCGATCGATCGGTGATCGATAAATTGTTGAGTAATAAAAAAAAAAAAGAAGAAACGTATCGAGCTTCGACGTATCGACTCATGGTGAACGGGACCGACTATCTATCGATCTATACATAATTGCGAGTGTAGAAAATGCATACATCGAAAATAGGAGAAGAGGGAATGGTCTCTAATTCGAAAGTTATGGAATCGACGTGCCAAGGTTGATATTTCCAGGACGAACGTGCCTGTGTACGAGCGAATGCAAAATGTGACGAGCAATAAGAACAAACAAAAAATGATTCGTGTTATATCATCAGCGTCATTCGAATACTGCTTCTTTGTGCTTGGATAAAAAAAAGATTGCGTTGTACACAGATAAAAGAGTAAAGAAGAGGTCGAATTGAAAGATGACAAAAGTTTGTGCCACTGGAGCATTATAAAAAAATATGCCAAGTATTTCGTTTCCTGAAGAGAGAGAGAGAAAGACAAAGAGAAACGCAAAAGCAAGCCCAGAATAGAAGAACAATATGAAAATCGTAGCATCGACCAAAGGAAATGAAATTGGAGACGTCGAGGCGAGAAACATGAACGATTTGCATCAAACGATGGAAAAATAGGGGGCCGGTGGGGGGGGGGGGGGGGGGCCAGGAGAAGAGACGCGCGAAAGGCGATAAAGGAAAAGAGAGTCGACCATGTCGTCCGTCGTCTCGAAAAAAAGGCTTTGGGGGATAACGAGAAAACGTGTGTTATGTTCACTTTGAGAAGGAACAAATGGAGAAGTAAAAGACAGAAAAAGGGCAGGAGACGCAGTCTCATGCATACGTATTGAATCGTCAGAGCTAAGCGCGAGCCCGTACACATACACACACACACACGCACACGGACACAACAAGCTCTTTGCTCGACCCTCTGCATCTCTCAAATTTATGCGGGCCTTGGCACCGATTTCTCGTTTACACATACACGCGCATATATACACATAATTTACATCGATGCACAGCGTGTCTAGGCAGAGATTGCGCTATCGATCTAAGGTCTAAGGCGGCTCTCTGGTGCAGTCATCCGGAGTTTGCTACGCTATCCTCAACACTTTGTCTATATATATATATGTGGCTGTACATTGCTTTTGTGATGTGGTTTACAAGCGTGGTTGTACCTCCTTGAAGTTTGAAGTGTGCCGATCTCACGAACTGCAGTTAGAGAGGGCCAGTAATCTTGTCACCGTGGACTATCGCTCTCTCTCTCTCTCTCTCTCTCTCTCTCTCTCTCTCTCTCTCTCTCTCTCTCTCTCTCTCTCTCTCTCTCTCTCTCTCTCTCTCTCTCTCTCCCTCTCGAGGAGACTCGACCAAGGGAGAGGGAAAGAGAGAACACCCAGAATGGCTTTCCCACGACGTGCAATACGTTTTGGGAAATTGTCGTCACACACCGTGGCGATTTACGAGGTGCGGGAAATCGTCAGGACCCGCGCAATACCTTTAGCTACTTCCCCGTTCCACTCTCTGTCTGTCTGTCTGTCTGTACGAGCGTGTGTGAGTTTCTCTCTCTCTCTCTTGTTCTCTCTTTCGCGAAACGTTTCTACAACCGTCCGTCCCCAACTCCGTGACGCAACTTTGACGCTACGAAAAACCCCGATCTTGCCCAGAATTTTATGATATCACAATCTGTGATACGAATGAAAATAAAACTTGTCGCTCGTTCCGAACATTGACCCTCTCCCTCTCTCTTTCTCTTTATATGTTATATATATAAGCAAAAATCGACTATTACCGGATTTGCGGAGTGTACGCTTTATATCAGCTACGCCTGTGACATCGTTTCTCTTTTAATAGAAATATCCGATCGTAATTAAAGTATTTTTATAATTTTCAATTTTTTTGTGCTAATCGAAACTCACCGTCGCGTGATATTGACGTCGTTGAGAATATGATAATAATAATAATGTCCCATGGCATTGGAGATAAAGCAGAAAGTAGTGAATTCATTTTCATACCTCCCTCCTGTAGGGAATATCTTACATATGCGAAAATATTTCGTCCCTCTTTTCTCGTCGCTGCGGTTAGACGGAAGCTTTACGAACGCACAGACGTGGAGAATATCACGAGAAATATCGCGCGCATCAACGACGATGAAAATATATATATAAATCTCTGTGTGTATGCATGTGTGGTTATGTATGTCTGTGTATGTGTGTGGCTGTGGATTAGTGCAGGAAGACTTTGCGATTTGACAAATCGTCGCTCCATACATACATGTTCTACCATTATTCGCTCTTTTTTCTTTGTGATGGAATCCCCGATATCAAAAACGGGGTAGGGGCGACCGGGGCAAAATGGTACAGCGGGGCATAATGGGACCGGGGCAAAATGGGACCGGGGCAAAACGGGTTTGGGGCAAAATGGAATAGTGAAAATCATCACTGCTGGAAAATACGTCATTGGGGCAAAACGGGACTAAGGCAACTTCTTCGTTTTTTTAAAATTTATTTTCTGCCAATGACACGTTACTGATACTGATTTTCAAGCCATTGATGAAAATCTAACTCTTGTCAATTTTTACGTAAATTGTTTTATGAAACTAGGCCCGCCGCTCCCCATGAAATCGACAGATATGTGTCGACAAATATATCGGTCAGTCCGTATTATCTGCGTATATGTGGAATGAAACGAACCACAAGCACCATTTAGATTGGATTATGTTTCAACAGTTCTTTTATAGAGCCGAAGTATGAATTTTCCTGTCATCCCATTTCGCCCCAAATTCAGCGAGCTACGACACTCCATTTTTCTGTGTCCCATTTTGCCCCGATTCCATTTTACCCCGGTCTCTCCTATTGTAATATTTTCTCAAATTTCATATCGTTTTTTTATTTGTTTTTATATTACTTTATAATATTGAACAAAGTTATGTATAATTTCTTTTTTAAAGTAGAGAATTATTATATCAAGTGTTATTTTCCTCTTGTGCAGATCGATAAGGGGTATGCGAAGCCAGGAGCTAGGATAACGAGATGGGAGAGGACGAGCACGATCATGGCGTTGCGTTATCGTTTATCTAAAAGATTACGAGTGCATCCCCTATACGGGATCCCCCGTGAAGCACCGAGAAACTAGAAGAGATAGAAGAGAGAGGAGAGAGAGAGAGAGAGCAAAAGAGGAACACCCCTTGATAAGTATATACGTATATATAGATGTATGACACCCTAGAGTACAAGCATGTATCGTACAGCAACAGCAGCAGCCACTTTGGTAAGACGCCAGTTTTCCACCTATGCACCCCAATAAGACGCTATCTCAACTTCGTGTCTATCCAAAAAGGCACGTACCTTAACTGTCGCGTATATAGCGATATTACAGGACGATCGGTATGCAGGACGAGCCAAAATTCAACGATGAAAGAAGTAAAATAACCTAAGGGAAACATTTTGAAAAAAACTTCACTACCAATTTGTTCGAAGCTTTTTTTGGCTCGAAAAATTGTTGGCAGACTAAACATATTTACGAAAGTCGTTCTACTTCCTCTCTATTTTCGCTTTAAGCTCGACTAATTTCTGTTTATTAATCTAGATCTTTTAATCCGGTTCGCTAACTAAGATTACGTTTTCGAATTAAAAGTAGCTCGAAAAATGTAGGCCACGGGTAACAATATTAAACAAGGTTTGGTAAAAATTGTTATTTTACATTTTATTTACCGCGAAATTGTCGTCATTGTTTTTTTACTCCACCATGTAAATGCAATTAACTCAAAAACAACAAAATACAAAAAGTAATAACGAAATTTGTGCCAAACAAGAATTGAGAAATCACAAGTGTTGTTACCTCTTAATATAATCTTTTTCCTAATACATTGATTCCTAATTTAAAAAAAAAAATAGAATTTTTAAATCAAAATCATTGATTTACGAAAATTGTAAATAATTTTCGAAAAACTCGTATTATTAATTAGCAACGCAAAACCACGAAATTTTGAGAAAATATCAAGGTTATTTAGACAAATCCGTGGTTTCAGGTTAAAAGACGTCATCTTATGTGAAATCGAGCGGATGCGAGGAGAGCGAGGAGGGACAAGAAGAGAAGGAAAAGAGCCGACGCACAACAAAATTGCACAAGCGTTCAGAGCTCTCGGGCCCACGAGTGCCACGGACGATAACCGAGAACGTTTAAACTCTTTCGCTGTTCGGAAAAAAACGTTGCGTACTTACACACTCATACGAATATACGGATACTCGCACACGTACACAGACACAGACACACACACACACACACACACACACACACACACACACACACACACACAGCTTGCGTAAACGAGCGTCAACATCAGCGGGTTGTGGCGAGATAATCGCGAGGTCAGGAATTCCAAACAGGAAAAGAGAGACACGAATACGCGAAAGGAACAATAATCTCCAAGAATTCGTGACAAAAATATATAATAATTAACATTGTCGAGCATGATGATTGTGCTAATTACGAGCAGCGATTAAAATTTGTCAAAACGATAAATAGCTATAAATATTGCCTATTTCTTAGAGATTGAACAATAAACAAAAGAAAAGAATATTATCGTCAAGAAAATTCGATAATAGCAACGAAGGAGAATGTTCGAAGCACGCGAGAGAAATATTTCCCGTGGTTGATAAATCCTGTGGGCAAAATGCATTAAGTATGTATCACGTTAAATAATCGCGATAATATCACATATTAAATTTCGTACGACACGGTGAAAATCTCATTTGGTGAATAAACGCACGGAGACTGATAATAATCATGCGCGCGTAAATACGTATAACGCGTATACACGTAATGAGATGATTTTCAACCCCATCGTCGAGTCGTCCGTAAATTCATGGCCCGCGAATTAAAATATTCACGACTGAACTGCAGCGAGGAGCGAAACCCCGCGAAACCTGACGAGTTTAAACAACCTATCTTCATTTATATATCTATACATATAAATTGCATATCCAGCTTTTGTTGCTGTGTGAATTTTGGGGAGCGCGCGAGACGAAGTTTTTGGAAATCTGGGGTCTGGTACCAGCGTGATATCATTCCTGATTTCAATCTCGATATACATATATATGTGTATATATCTCTATCTATCTGTGTGCGCATATATATATATATATATATATATATATATATATATATATATAGAGGTATATAAAAACTAGAGAAAGATATCTGTCCACCATGAACCTTGCGGCATTAAACTCAGAATAAATCAAAGTTAAAAAACGAATTAAAAATAAAAAATAAGTGTTTTCAGAAAATTGAGATTTTTTTTTCAAAAAAACTGAAACAATTTTTGTTTTTTCAATCGAACAAAACAGAGAAAAAGATGTCTCCTCACCGTGAAGCTTGCGGCAATAAACTGAGAGTAAATTAAATGTACAAAAATAAATTGAAAATAAAAAATCAAAAATAGGGTTTTTCGGAAAATTTATATTCTTCTCATAAAAACTGAAGCAATTTGTTTTCAATCGGAGAAAGATAGAAAAACATATCTGCCCACCATAAAGCTTGCGATAATAAACTCAGACTAAATCAAAGGTAAAAAAAATTGCAAATGAAAAATCGGGTTTTTTGGATAATTGAAATTTTTCTCAGAAAAACTGAAGCAATTTGTTTTTTAATCGAAAAAACAAATAGGAAAAAAATCTGCCCACTATGAAACTTGCCTTTGACTTTTCGAAAAATTGAGATTTTTTTTTAAAAACATGAAAAATTTCATAGAATCTGAGTTGAATATTTTGTTTCTATCTTTTTCTGAAAACCACGTATACAAACGAAAAATTTGACCAAAAATCGTTTCGATTAACGAATGTTTGAAAAAATTATGAGCGTTTGAAAATAGTTGAAAAAAAAACACGTTTTTTTAAAAATTCATAACTTTGTTTCGGTTGAATAGAAAAATTTGAAAAACTTCCCAAAAATGTATTCAGTGGAATAGCATAGTAAAATATAAAATATACAACAAAATAAAAAAAGGTCGGCTTCAAAAGTGATCAAAATTATGTGAAACAAGTGATATACAAATACATTGGTTTATATTATATCTGTGAACGGAAACTCGGAGAATAAGCAATGAGGTGAACGAAAAGAAAACTCGATTGGCATGGAAAATGAGAGAAGAAGAAGTTTCTCAATCAAGGATATCTCGAAGGATGAACAAAAAAAAGGCGCATCGAGAAAATATTTCCAACTTATTAGATTGGAAAATTTCGATGCGTATGAAATGTGTTTACAGGGTGCGCGTACCATAGTCGATGATTTCGCGACGAAATTCACTTTATTGCAAATTGCGAGAACTGGGACGCGCGATTGGTGTATACGTGTGTACCGTGTGTGTATAGTGAGGGAAGAGAGAGCAATCGACCGGTCCGTGGATTCTGGTCGATTCAAACTCGCCGGGTATTTATTGTGGCATCGACGAGCTTGTTCGTTGGGAGATTACACGATCGCGGTCGTGGCAGTGGTCGATCGCACCGAAAAGTACATACCTTATATATATATATATATATATATATATATATATATATGTATATACACATATATATATATATATATATATATGGGTGTATATAGCAGGGAGACACGTGTGTGTGTAAATGCGAAGGGATGAAAACGAGTGGAAAGGTTCTATAGTGGAGGATGGGGTTGGCTTGTTTTGTCTCTCGAAGGGTGGGCATGAACTCGTCAGCCGCAAAGCTGTACCGACGAAGCCAACGTACAGTTGCAAGCCAGCAAAAGGGTCGAGGGTGATGGAGAGAGAACGAGACAGAAAGAGAGAGAGAGAGAGAGAGAGAGAGAGAGAGAGAGAGAGAGAGAGAGCTGCCCCTAACTGCGTACAGGTGTGAGCTAATCCAGAGAGAGAGGAGAGACTCGAGAATGTTTCTAACCAGACCCGAACCTGTATAGACAAGCGCCCATCAAATTTTGACGTTGATTAATAATATCCCGAACCTCAAATATCGTCGGATAATTAAGCTTCGAGGAGTTATAAGTTTGTTCAACCCTTCATTTCATTAGGACGATAAAACTTTAGTGATGGAAGATTTTCCCGTCGGTCAATGAGAAAATAAACCACGACAGTGCGACGTAAAAATCGTTTTGATAAACTTTCGGATAATCTGCGATATACGAGCGTCGTGTTCTCGTATCTCTGGAGTTTACCACGTGACGTTGAATCATAAAACGATATTCTCTACCTTTCGCACTTCACGGGCCTATTTTTCATGCGTAGGGAGATAAACGATGGACGAGTTGCTTTCATTGGAAACAGTAAAGCTTCAGACGTTGCTGACGTACGAACGACCTCGAAGATCTTTCATGGGCAACGTTAAGGAGGTACGCCATATTCGCAAGTTTCAATCTGATCTTCTTTGCTTCAACCCGTGTAAGAATTTAACCAGGGCTTAGACTAGGCCCCAATTATTTTTACCTAACTCTAGAAAGGCCCTAACATGGCACCCGATCAGGGCCCTTAGAGGCCGGTCACACTTTGTTGATGAGGGCTTAAAAGGGCTGGTTAATCAGGACCCGACTGGGTGCCTCAAGAGAACCCTGCCAAAACAGAATCGAAGCCATGAAGCAGCTCTATTACTGCCCTATACCGTGCGGAAATTTTGGCAGGGATACAGCTGGATTCGAGCAGGGATCCCGATCAAATCATGGAAGAATAATGAATTGACGAAAGCATTATATTAAATACTAGCTTCTACCCGCGATTTCAAGGAAACAAATTAAAAGTTGCAGGATAGGCTGAGAAAATAATAAGTATGTATATGAAAAAGTGCATCTAATTGTACGATCCAACAATTATATAGCACACTTATTGGAGTGTGAGATAATTCTTTGCAGCACGTTCCATGGGAAATTAATACTTTTCTGCATAGTTTACGCATTTATAATGCCAGCGGACGCATGATTCGTTTGTGAGAAGCGGGATGGCCATGCGCGACCAGTACTACTATTACTATATCTATATATGTATATTCATATTGGTCATAAAATGTACGCTCACCACAGGCTTCGTATTAGGATTGAGTCGGTATACCCCGAAAGTACAGTGGCGCCATGGTTTCGAAATATCGTCACCCACATACATTCTAAATATTTATAGAATACAAATTATTTGTAGTAACATTCCACATGTATGTTTATTTCAAGTGA
>JAPYZT010007053.1:0-14024 GCA_030522965.1 Tryphoninae sp. A BG-2022a | reverse complement strand
ATATATATATTGGGGGTTGCATCTACTCTATGACTACAAATATAGATATATGTGTACAAACGGCTCTCTATCAGTGGACTGACAAGTTCATAAATTCAACGTATCTATCATTTTTACATTTGTGACGATCCTGCGTACAAGCAATACTGCTTCCGGTTAAACAATTGATGATGACCTTCCCGCGACTTACTCACCCCTCAACTATAACACTTTCTTGACAAACTTATTTTTCGTACGAGCTTATTTGCTTGACTTATTCACCCTGTATAAATACATATATATATTGGGGGTTGCATCTACTCTATGACTACAAATATAGATATATGTGTACAAACGGCTCTCTATCAGTGGACTGACTGATACTGTATTACGTTATACACTTCCCCATCCCCATTTGCCCTTCCGACCTCGTCCTCAAGTTGTTAGGATTGATATTTCTATATAGAGTTCTCCGGTTCTTTTCCCTTATCATGCCTCTTCGCCTCACTATCTCTCTCTCTCTCTCTCTCTCTCTCACACACACTCTTTCTCATTCTCTCGTTCTCCGTCTTTTATGATTTCTATCTCTCATAGCTTCATTCTAGCTCCACGGCCAACTCAAATCTTCTCGTTCGTCGTTTCAGGGTGACAAATGATGGGTGGAGGAGTAGCATCCCTCCTTTCAACCCCTTCCACTCACTCTTTCTGTTTCTCAGGTCTGATATGTTCAAGTGAGAGTGCCAGAAGTACATAACCATAAAGCAAAGTTTCCCTCGACGTCGTTGGTGTGCGAGGGATGCTTTTTTTCCTCCTCCCTTCTTCCCTACTTCTCGGCTGAATCTCGTTCGCATCGCAAGCTGGTGTGCTATACGACTATAAAACACAGTGGAGTGACACTCGAGTAGTAGTTCTAGGAGGAAGCTCCTCCTCCTCCTCCTCCTTCTTCTTCTCCTCCTTTTTCTTTCCCTTCTTCTCTCACGCCCCCACGAAAAAGTGGCTGACTATTTTACTTTCCGTATGGTACTGTTGTTGATACAACTGGAGGATGAGGCCATTTTTTTTGCTGCACTTTTGGGCTTCTTCCGTTTCCGGACCGTTTCTCGTTGCTGATTTCTGTGGAGGATGGTACATGCGACATTTGTCATTGATATTGTTGTCGCGTTTTTGGATCTTTGCCTTTTTTGCCATTGCCGAGTTGTTCGTGACGTTAATGAGGACGTGTGGGGATCGGGAGGTGGAGAAAGAGAAGGAATTTTCATTTCATAGACTGAAAATGGATGAGTGCATGAGAGCGAGCGCGGTACTGGGGTAGTTAGATACGACGATACGGCGCGTAGGTTTTTAATCGAGCGAGTCATTAATGTCGAAAGATATTACGATAATTAAATCACGGTCGCGGGGGATCTCGATGCTTCGTTTTTCTTCGTTGTACCATTTTTGGACATTTTGATCGATACTTTTTCCACTCATTATTTTCTCATATTTTTATACGTTGATTTATTAATTAATGTACGAATATTTTGATAAGTTCGATCTTGTAAACGCGGTGGCCTCGGATCGTAAGAAATGGTCCCCAAACAGCCCAAAGGTGACCAAAAATGGTAAAAAAATGTTCCAAAAATGGCCAAAAATTATCCAAAGGTGGCCAAAAACAATAAAAATACGTTCCCAAAATGGCCACAAATGGTCCAAAGTTGGCAAAACAAATAGCCAAAAATGTCTAATCCACGCTCATTTCCACCCCTAAACGTCGTAAGTAATTCAATCCCAAAGTGGTTCAACGACCCATCGTATTTATCATCCCCCGTGACGTTGCTTCCAATGAAAATGTCACGTTTGACCCCGATAAGCAATAACGTATAGTTCGAAAATCACACATCGAGCTTTTGCCAACGTGTGCGATTCGCAAACTTCGATGCAGCAGGGATGCGATTCACTGGCGCGAGGTGGTATAATAAGAAAATTTGTATTATATCATTGAATATCAATGTCGTCCGGAATTGGATTGAAAAAGTCGGGAACAGAGAACCGGATAGATTTGCAAAAGACAAAAGCCTGATGGGTTGAGGACGGTTGAGGTCACCAGGGCAAATCTGTGGAATATATACACACACACCCACACACATATATATGTAAATATATATATATATATATATATTTACCATTTGGCGTTTACCAACACGGATGGCTTTCTCTGTTTCTCCTTTTCTTCCACTCTCAACACAGTTCAAACCTATTCAAGGTGGATGTTACGGGCTTGTTCCACGCTGTCTTGAGAATCGCTTGAATCCTCTTTACGCGCGATGCATTTCCATTCAGCCATCATGAAAACCGCTTGTGGGCCTCTCTCCTTATCCTGCTTTCTAACTTCTGATGCTTTTGTTGCCACATGCTGGGTGCAGCGTTTGCTTCCAGGCTTCGTACTGGTACTCTCTCTCTTTCTCTCTCTCTCTTTCTCTCTCACTCCTGCGTTCTCTACCTCTCTCTGTCTGTTTCTCTTGCTCTCACTCTCTTTCTCTCTGTCTCACCGATTCACTGGATGTGAGATGAAAAGTCTTCGAGGTAATGGTCGCGAGCGTTCGTGAGTAAGCACAGAAGGATGTTACCACCGAGACGAGAAGCTTTATACGTGAAAACGAAGGGACTCGACAGCTTGTGTGAATAGTTTCGCACCCCGTCAACACTTTCAGTGTCGTAACTCGCGACATCTTATGATGACACGCTATCTCGGCAATTCGTGTTACGAAATCGTTATTAGCCTCGATGATCGGAAAGATCGCTAGTGCGAGCGAACGAACGTGAGTTTGGGAACAAAACATTTTATGCACACGAAAAGTGTAAACGTGTAAACAAATGACGAAGATGAAAAGTCGAAGAGACCGAAAATATGTGATAATTCTTGGTAAAACTTCTCAAGGACGAAACAAGGTCGACCGAAGGTCGAGTCAAAGTCGAATTTTATCCAAAACTGGCAAAATTCCTTGTAAATCGTTGAACCTCAGAAGTTATGCTCGATAAACCCTGTCAAGGACGAAACAAGGTCGACCCAAGGTCAAGTCAAAGTCAAATTTTATCCAAAACTGGCAAAATTCCTTGTAAATCGTTAAACCTCACGAGTTATGCTCGATAAACCCTGTCAAAGACGAAACAAGGTCGACCCAAGGTCAAGTCAAAGTCGAATTTTATGCAAAACTGGCAACATTTCTTGTAAATCGTTGAACCTCAGGAGTTATGCTCGATAAACCCTGTCAAGGACGAAACAAGGTCGACCCAAGGTCACGTCAAAGTCAAATTTTATCCAAAACTGGCAAAATTCCTTGTAAATCGCTGCTAAATTAAGGAGTTATGCTTGAATCCGAGGAAATCTTGGACAGCGTTTGATAATATTTTGATAGCACCTGGTGGTTCGATGAAATAATACGAAATTAACAAGGTCAACTATATCCAAGCCCGAGATAGTGCCAATGGCTTTTAATGCTTTCGGAAACATCAGGGTTATCAATTTCAAGCCAAATACGCGTCCCTAGTGCTATTCAACATTTCAGCCATATTCGCTCTTTCCCTTCCTCTCTTTATCTCGCCCCCTTCTCCAGCTCTACGAACCCTGTGTACTCGAAATTCCACAAAGTACCGCATTGCATAGCAAAGCGAGACAGAGACAGATAGAGTGAGCTAGGAGGAGGAGGGGGGTAAGAGACAGAGGCTGAGTGGTAGTGATAGTGGCACGATGATGGTGCTGTTTCGTTCCGTGACATGACTCGCTATACGACATTTAAATTCCTCGACCGACTCCGGTTAGGGGAATCTCTATTTACGACTTCATAGTCCGTAGATACAATTTGCGTGATTGCTTAATGGTATACACAGTTATATACGCACACCCGGCTGTACCGATTAAAGGTAAAGGAATATTTGTGTTGTCGATGCGATTGGTTATTGGCTCGTCGTTTCCATTGGAATCCGTTTCTAGCACTTCAGAAATGTTTTCGCGATAAATGTTACTCCCAACACTCGGATGGCTGCTGGCCAAGCCCAAATACTGCACCGCGGGCGAGAGGATTCGCGAAAGATTAACGACAATGGCGTTTCGAGAGAATCGGTTCGGCCTCTCATTCGACATAAAATCACCATGAATTTTATTACCGTTTCATGGTATTTGATTTTGTTTCGTTCTCATTCCACACATTCAAATATCGAATAATTTCACGATCAGAAATTTTTTATCAGCGTGATAAGAAAATTCAAATAAAAATTACAAGAGAAATAATCGATTAACGTTATCGACTCGCAGAATTTCGATTTCGAGATTAGCTTTACCTTGAAATCGTAAATTTTAAAATTGACTTACGTTCTTCGGAATCGAGGAAAGTCTCTTGTTTTACTGATAAACTTTGGTAGCTTAATTTGTATCGTGCGAGAAGAAATTTTACGGTAAAAAAATTTATTCACTGGATTTTGAGATTACTCATCATTCTACCCTGTCTTTTTCCACCCTTTTAGTTATTTTATTATTATTATTATTATTAGTTTCTTTAATCGACCATCTTCCCTTTCCTCGCTCGGTCTTTTTCAATACTTCTACTAAAAATTGAGAAAATGATTTACCGTTCGTTCGAGCCATCCCTCTAATTTTTTTTCCCTACCTTCCCTGCTTTCCTCCCTCCCTTTGCCATTCGAGGCGAAACCGTTATCCTCGATTCAATAGACCGCCAAGTTTTAGGGTGGGGAGGTCGTCGTTGGTACGATTAATCAGTCGATAACGCGGCGTGTGCGTAATGGTGTAAAGCTGTATTTTCTTCTCCCGGTCGTCGACTACGTATATTTATTATTACCATGGAATAATATACTCGGGGTCGTTGTTGCCTCTTCGATGAAATTTTCCTTCTCAATTTCGATGAAAACTCTGTCTCACCGACTTCATTTAATTATCAGAAAAACTCTCGTGATTAATTGAAAAAACATCCAATGAAATTCCTAACGTGCGAGTTTTTAAATCCCACTGTTTTTTTTATTGCTTTTATCACAATCTTAAGAGGTAGGGGCTGAAAGAAAAAAATGCAATTGTGTTTCAACATTGAAGTTGTAACATGGTGAAATATTATAACTTATTATAAATTATAAATATACATATATATATATATTTTTTTTATATATATTAGTATTATATTATATTATTATTATATTTTATATTTAATAAAATATAATATAAAATATAATAAATATAATAAATATTTTATTTTATTTATTATATTTATTATATTATTATTATAATTTATATTTTTTATATATATTATATTTTTAATTTTATAATATGATAATATAATAATTTATAATATTAATTTTATATATATATATATATAGGAAAAGAGAGAGAGAGAGAGAGACAGATAGATAGACATACAGACGAGGCGGGGGGGGGGGGGTACATTAGAGAAAGCAGCGAGAATGAACATGATACAAAAAGGTTGGGGAAAATGTATCAGCAAATGATCCCTGCCACGGATCTCGCTTACAATCTCGTCATCCCCCTCGGCCCCGCTCGACAGTCTCTGACGACCCGACCTCGCACGCCACGAGTGTCGGTATTGACGGGAATACCGGATGAGAGTAAAGGCGGGGTTGGAAAACAGACAGAACAGCAATGGTAAGGTGCTTTTTCTATCTTTGCTGGTCGAAATAACAAAAAAAAACGAGTAACTTTTTTTGTTCTTCATAAATATTAACTTTGTAAAATTCTTCTTTAATAAACGATCACTCGTATTGTCCTCCATTCTTTTGAAAAAAGAAGGGAAGCTTGTATATATTTTGAGGCTTTTGTCATTTTCGACTGGGAACTTTGTTGAAAATTCAGAACGATAATGTTACATTAGTGTTTTACGGAGATTTTCCGAATTCGTATATATCCATTGAGATTCATCTCAGCAATGAAAAATCACTAATTCTCTTTTTCGTCGTAAACACTTTTTAGGGATTGTGAAATCGAGAATATCTCAGGGAGTACGATTATCACACCCTTAACTTCGGTTTATCGTGATTTGATGATCAAGGGCTGAAAAAATGAATTTTTAGGTTTCACTATGAAAGGGTGTTTTTTTTTAAATCTCGTCCTCCTTCTGGTGTACGCGCTTGAAAGTGGTGATTTACTTGAGAAACTTAGGGGCAGGTCGAGGGGACAAAAAGGGCTTCCGTCCGAAATCGGAAACAAGACAAAATTTAAATCTTTGCCACTTTTTGTCGATAAATTGCTACAAATAAAGGCTAAAAGATCCAACAATAGATTATCACTTTGGATCATTGGTAATTCATGAAGGTCAATATTTCTTTTGGTCCAAAAATAGTTGAACGTGGATTTACAGAAGCAGAAATTTCCCAAGCAATATGAATATAATATTACAACATCGAAAATATGGAAATTTTCCTATTCGAGCCCCTTCCGATCGGTAATTTTCCAAAAACCGAGAAAACATCCAAGTTCAATCAAAATCTGCAAAGAAATTCCGTCTGTTCATCGTCGACGATAAAGCTGTTTTTTTTGTTTTATTTTGGAGAAACAAAAGATTTTTGGTTACAAACTTGATCCACAAAGCTCGATAAAGCTTAGGTCAGTACGTAGGGGTTGTTCTTTCACTGTAACTGGTTGTTCTTTCACTGTAACTATCCCCCCACCAACCCCTTCGTTTTGGAATACGCACGGTCTTAGACCCGCATGGTATTAAAGAGTTGGTTTCGAGTTTCGAGATGGTTCAATGCCGACGTCATCCTTGTAGGTGCTGCCGCCGCACATGGCGCATCACTAACATCGGCACAGTATGGGACAACTAGCGATAGCCGTTGCGTCGTGACGACGTATTCCCGGTAGGCGAAGCTTGAACCCACGACTTTAGCGGCAGCAGTACCACCACCAGCAAAATAGAGGTTGGCGATGGGCCGAAGGAAGGGTGGATGAGCTTCGTAGGAGCGGTGCGCGCCCAGACGCTCGGCCGACTTCGGATGAATTCGCGACTCATCGCCAGACGTCCCTTTCTCTACCGCCTACCCCTCGCTTCCATCCCTCCCCCTCCCTCGCCCTCACTCGCTCTGTCGCTCCTTCTCGCTCTCCTCGCGTCGCGGGAGCTTCCACATGGCTTGGTATTGGCTCCCCGGGACGTGTTCAGGGTGGTTATCATGGAACGGGGGAAGCCTCCTATACATTGAGGGGTTGAATGAAGACGGAGAATGCCCAAAGATTGGGATTGCGAGCGCGAGGGTGGAAAATATAGAGTCTGCGAGGGTGGGTCGACGAGGGGAGTGAGGGGGGGAGTCAAGCGGGTAGAGGGGAGAGTTATCAGCAGCGCCGGTAGCGGCAACAGCAGCAACGACAGTCCGTTGGGGTTCCGAGGCGGGCGAGGGAGCTAGGGTAGTAATGGTAGCGGAGGCGTCAGCAGCGACGACGTTTGGAACTAGAGTGGAGGGTTGCGAGTGTACTAGTGGTAGTGGAGGCGGTGGCGCGGTAGCAGTAACGACGAGGTACCGTAAAACGGGAGGATAGTAGTGGTGGCAAGCAGAAGCAGGCGGCGGTGGTGGTTATACGGCTCGGCACAACAGCCCCAAAACGGGCAGCGTCAGTACTAAGGAGGGCGGCTACGTAGGACACTCGGTGCGCGGCCGGTTTTTTTCGAGCTATGTCCGGGGAGTGCCCGTTCGCTATTACACACCCCCGTGTGTGCCGCTCGGGTTATGTGCGTGCGTGCTCCAATATCGCGATTACGTTATCACGTTACTGTACCGTCGAGGCAACGGTTCGTGTTATTAACGTATACGTAGCCAGTTAAGTTGTACGAGTAATAATAATAAGAATAATAAGAATAACAATAACAAAAATAACAATAACCATAATAATAATAATAATAATAATAATAATAAAACAAATTAGCCAGAAGTAATAATAACGTAACGGTCGTTATTGTTATTATGAATAAAGATTGATACGCGAATGGAAGATGGGGCAGCGGTGGAAGCGGATTTCGCGAGTGGACGTCAAACGGGACGACGCATTCCCGTCATCCGTACGTGTAGAATGTATGAATAATAAGAACGAGCCGTGGAACGTTGACTCCCACGATGGCATGCGAAAGGACGAATGAAAAAATCCACCAGATAACAGGAAAGAAGGAAAAGCGAGAGGAGAGAAGAGTACCAAGAGATATTTAGGAAAAGCCAGGGTAACCCCCGTGATACTTCGTGATTGGGAGAGGATCGAAGCCGCGAGGTCCAAAACGAGGGTAGTTTTCGTTTTTCCTTTTCGTTCGATTCACCAGTCTCTGGGTCTCTGCGAAATAGTGGCGTGACGGTCCGGAGTCTGCAAAATATTGTAACGAACGGACGTAGTCAGGGAGGGGACGAGGGTGTTTGTGTCCGCGCAACACTTCGCCAGTGAGTGTGAAAGAGCGAGCGAGATACTCCACCGGAGGGTGGGTGTGGATACTGCACCCGAGGGGTAGTACTCTCGTGTATATATAAATACACGCACCCGCATACATATAACTATATATGTGTGTATGTGTGTCTACATGTACAATGTATAAGTAGGAGTTGGAGAGTGTGTTGTCCTGGTGTGTTTATACGGTTGGCAGCAATATTTCCCACTCCCCCTCAACCCTCCCTCCCCGCGCCAACCCTCCTTGATAATACGACGCCGGGAAGCTATAATCTCGGTTGCCACGGGTACCCCTCGAATCCTCCAACCATTTGGGTCCATTTTGTCGTTTTTTATTCCATCCGAGCTTCCAACATCCCTCGCTTACACGGGGCTGTTCTCGCGACGACTAAACGAAGCCAACGAACGAATCGCGATACGCGACTTGCGTGTACGCAAGTTACGGAAAAACAAAAAAAAGGAAGGATAGAAGATACAGCACCTTACGGAGTTTCGACGATGAGACTTGGTAACGTCGTTGTTTCATCGTCTAGCTCGTACTGCCTGAATAAAGCTGTTATCATTAACGTAACTATCTGCGTGAGCGACTTATTCGGTGTGACATGTGATGGCCGCGCGGTGTTAAATTTTGGTTCCATCGTGTGATGTGCGTCCATGCAATGCTCTTGAGGAGATCATTGAAACTCTGAAATTGATTAAGA
This sequence comes from Tryphoninae sp. A BG-2022a, assembly GCA_030522965.1. NCBI lineage: Eukaryota > Metazoa > Arthropoda > Insecta > Hymenoptera > Ichneumonidae > Tryphoninae sp. A BG-2022a. The sequence goes on along the minus strand of JAPYZT010007053.1, from coordinate 4,928 downwards.
CCGAAAGGAATCAGGTGTTAGCGATTGGCGCGAGGGATGCGATGGTTTTTGAGAAGGAATTCGTTGATTCGGGGTTGGAAAAAGTGAGGTGCTGCTGCTGGGGTTTGGTGCCGCAGACGATTAGCGGTCCTCAACAGGGTGTGTTCCATGGCTTCGTCCGTGGTTCATTCGCGACTTGAACACTCAACTATAGAACGTTCGAGGTCATCGAGTCGTGCCGCTACGTAGAACCGGCAAATCGGAACCGCATTTCGACCTCACCCCTTCGAGCGTGTATTAGGTAACTCGTCCACCCCGGGACTTTTCCTTATCCTCCAGGCCTCGCGTCTTATCAATCGTAGAATCGATCGTTGCTTTCCCGAGGTTTACTCGCGGATAAATCTTGCGTATCTACCCGCAGATTATGGTTGGTGTTACTCTTTGGGTAAACTACAAGAGAGAATCCATCTCGCGATAAGTGTGCTTAGAAATAACTGTATCGTCGTATCCGGTGCCTTGTCACGTAAAGATTGCTCACAAGTGCGTCGATCCAACGAATAAAACGAACGCAACGTAACGAAGGAACGAACGACAATCGTGAAAGAGTCGAAACGCGCGGGTCCAGCCTGAATTTACGCCGGGTCGAGCGCTGACGTCTTCGAGGTTTTTGTTTTTTTACGTCGAGCCGAAAGGGATGACGTTTGTAGAGGCGAGGACAACGAGTCACGAGAGGAGAAAGAAAGCAGCAAAGTCGAAGAGGAAAGCAGGAACGACGAGATTGCGAGAGTGCGGAACGAGAGTCGCGCAGGTGCAGGACAAGTGTGCCAGGATAAATAAAAATCAGGTGATGAGACGGCCTATGATGGCCGCGTGGGCTTCCGACTCACCGGTGACTCAATGCTCGTGCCATCAGCTGACGAAGAGGACAAGAGGAACGAGCGACAGAGCAGCAACAGTGACGCGTGTCATCAACACCGAATGGATCAATGAGTTTTCGGGGACAACGAAAGTGTCGTCAGCAGCTGTCTCATTAGTCCAGAAAAGTGGGCGATCCACCTCGTTTTTTCCGGTCGTTTCATCGAAGTGTTGCCAAATGAATCTTCGATCGATTTACGGATACGAATCGAAGGATGAATCGGCTTTGATCGCGGTATCGTCGAGTTCACCGAGGTTCACGCTGTGGTAGCGGACGTCGGGTGGGTCGTCGATCCATTTTCTAGGGTCGTCGCTCGTTCCGTTTGTCGCGACGATCGTCGATCGTGAAATATTCGCATCAGAGCTCGTCCCAGGTTTCACGAAGAAACGATCCTTGCCGATTATCGGAACACGGGTAACGGGCACTTACCTATCTCGTGGTGTGTGATCTTCTCTCCTACGGGGAATCATTCTTGGGCGATGTTCGAGGCTAACCACAATCCCGTTGGGCGTGGAAAGCAGCAGGAAAGATTGGATCACCGACAAAAACAGCTCTTCCATCTACGTACCGAACGTTCCTTCTACGTAACGTCCGAGATTCTCGTTTATTCGTGTAATCGTTGTCGCTGGTCCGGTAGTTGCGGCGCGAGAGGTTCGTCCACGTCGGGAAACGCGTCCTCGACACGAACGACACCAGGAGTCCGGTAGCTCGATCTCATTCGTCCTTCTCTATCATCGACGCCTCTGGGCAATGTGCCCACCCGCCGGCAACGCAACGTAAGTTCTTCTTCTTCTCAACCATTTTCCTTTGTTTCTTTTCTTGTTTTCCATTTTTTTTCGCGATTCTCTATATTCTCGACTAGAGGTCCACAGTGGACGCACACCTGACGACAGGTCGTGTTTTATCATGCTCCATTGTTGCTACCGGTGTCTGACCTCTCCTCGTTCTTTGCCCAATGTTTCCTTTTCTTTTGTTTTCGACCCACTATCTTTCGACCCCTCTCCCCTCACCCCATCCTCCTCTTCTTTCGTCTTCGGACTCTTCGCGAGTTCCAAGTGCCTCCTAGACCCTTCCGGCATTTTTTTCGAAGTCCGAAAGAGCTTCCGAGATTTTGTTCTCTTAATGGTTCTTCTTTTTAGAAATGAGAGGGAGATAGATACCGCTGCAACCTACGACTCTGGGGCAATATTGCAAGGGTTGGATATTGTGAGAGTTGTTTTTGTTTATCGTGACCCACATTTTACAACGTGGCACTCGTGGCCGACGATATTTTTAGCACGAAGGAAAAATCAGACTATATTTTTTGCTTTCAAAAAATTGCTCGTTTAGGTCTGTCGCGTGTTATAAAATTACCGGTGAAATTTTACTTGGGTGTGTCGAACGGGTACACCATCGTTCTTATCGCGTGATAAATCGGATTTTCCGACAGCTATCTCTCATGATTCATTTTATCAACGTCGATTAATATTTTTTATCTCGATTTAAAAATTCTCTCGTACGTCAAATTCCATAAAATTGATTGCGAAAAATTTGTTTGGCGAAAGTTGAACGAGTATAAAGCGTGGATTTTTCTATAAAGCTCGTTTGAGGAAACTTATGAAATGAACGACGAATTAAACGAGCACCGTACAATTTTATTACCTTTTTCTCACATTCCTCCTTTTATCTGTATTTTTCGCTCTTCGTGCTCTTGGGTAAAGAGTTCTCTCTCTTCGAATTCCTCATACTTCCGGTGTAACGTGTTTATACTTTTGAGAATGCCGAGCGTTTTTTTTCTCCAGGAAACTTGGATGGGTTATAGAGCTACGATAACGATAGATAACAGAATCTTTGTTCGTGACTAAAACCAAAACAGGATTATTTACCCTTCTCGAGAACGAATGAAATCAACCCTTTTTAATCAGAAATTCTTTTATTCTTTTTTTCATAACAAAAAAACAATAATAACTTTGGCCTTAGATATTTATGAAATAATTATTGAAATTTATATAAAAAATTACAATCCCTAGAGGAATCAACGGAGACAAAACTTTAAAAATACTTTGAGGGGTCGTTCGAACAGAAATCGTTTATCGAATTCATCAATCTTTCCCTTTCGTCGTTTTCTTTTCTCATCAATTTTCAATGAATTCTCAGGTTCGTTAGTAAATTATCTCGATGCGGTCAGACCGTTTTTTATAATTAGGATCGGAGGTTAAAAAATACTTCGTCATTATTTAACTAGAGAGAGTAAGGGTACTTTTGCGATTGCCAATATTTTGAATAAAATTGTACAATTCTATTTTTCCATTGACGTTGCTTGAGGAGAGAAATATTTCTTTTTCGCTCGTATCGAAGGAAAAGCTTCTTTCTCGACCCGGTGGTCGAACTCCGAAAAGAAAAGCACATGGAAGACTAGATACTAGTTCCCAATGCCGTAGGATATTCGAACCCACGAAAAGCGTTCTCGACTCGGCGCTCGTCGAAAAGGAAGAGCGAGGGAAGAACATTTCGTACTCCCTTCATCCGAGCGCGAACGTATCGATCCGGGTACAGTTGGAGCAGGTCGAGAATCCGCGTATCCCCTCGAAATTAGGGTGGGTCGTACAGGACCCCTTCCCCCTTTACTCTCTTTGCCACCCTTTTCGTTCCACTTCGTACATGAACATTTTCCGACTACGAAAATTCAACGATCACGGACAGTCGGCGATTCGTTACACGACTTTTTTTTGGCATTATCGTTGGTAAATGGCGCGGGGTACTTGATTTTTTTTTTGGAAATTTTCTTATCTCGTATCGTCGAAGAAAATTGGTATGGCTTGTTTACGTTTGAGAGAGAAGAGACTTTACGTTCGATGAAAGAATCTGCAGTGAGCGATAATACTCAAATTTGACAAATTTTGATAACATTGTATTCAATCTTCATTCAAGGATATTCAGGAAAATTTTTTTTTTGTTTTTAACATATTGTCTATTTTTAAACATGTCACCTTTACAAAATTCGTTTTAAATTTTTATTACCAAATATGGAAAAATTAGATATATTGTTTGGCAATTGAAAGAGTTTTTATTCGAATTATTTTTCAAATTATCCCGCGAAAAATATAATTATTTTGAGAGTGTAAAGCCGGTCAATTACTAACGGTGAAACTTTTTTAGTTTATCATGAATTTTACGTGAGAAAAACGCGTGAGATTCGGCCAATTATTTTAATTTACTTCGATCTAGTTTTTGTCTATGTCTGTGCATAATTAAACAATAAAAAACCATAATTAAAAACTAGCAAATTTTTTCACAACTTCAATATTTCCGTGCATTGGATACTTTCAGTTCCCAAACTATTATTAATAATTCCACACACTATCGCTAGTCACAATCCCAGAAAAAAGTGAATTTTTTTTTATCAACAATCGCATCATTAAAAAGTAGCAATAATGAGATAAACCCACTCCACCCTCCCTCGTAACAAAACCGATATTATTTACCATAAACATTATTTTAATAAGTATAAAAGCTTCTCAAAATTCTCACCAAATATTCGATCGTCAAATAGACCGTTAAACAAATTCAATTTATATTTTATAATCTTCGTCCAACAGTAAATTTCCAAAAACTCGTAAAACAAAAAAACGTTTGCCGATTGACGAAAGAACCAATAAACAAACAAGTCGTAGTTGTATACGTAACGTGTTGGTTTTTTAGGGCTGCTCAGTTCGATTCGCGTCGTCAATTATATTGGTCGTCGTATTTAACGAAACAAATTCGACATACCGTGAACGTTCACGTATTCGTGGCTTGGGATATTACAATCGACGCATATACGTTTGTGACCGACTTTGGTATATCCAGATCCGCGAGAGGAATTTAGTATAACGAGTGCCAAACGAAACTGTATATATATATTATATTATATCATATTACATCATATTATATTATCCTACATTATATTATATCATAATATATTAATATTATATTATATATTATATTATATTATATCATACTATATTAATATTATATTATATATAATATTATATTATATTATATTATATTATAT
>JAPYZT010007049.1:0-11082 GCA_030522965.1 Tryphoninae sp. A BG-2022a | reverse complement strand
ACATATATATATATATATATATATATGTTGGCAGCGAAGAGGCGGTAGAGAAGAGGCTTTGCGAGTAGTATAGGTCGGCGTGCGCTCCTCCCTTCTATATTTACATATATACATATACGCATGCCTCTCCTTTTCTCTCTCTCTCTCTCTCTCTCTCTCTCTCTCTCTCTCTCCCGCTCTCTTGTTGTTATTATTATTATTGTATCTTGAAAATTTTTGGAAATTTGTTCAACTGGCACAAATCGTAAATTTCTCTGTTTGCCCCATAGCTAGGCATAATTAAATATATTAATCAATCAATCTCTCTCTCTCTCTCTTTCTCTCTGTCTCTCTCTCCCTAATTTAATTTAATAATAATCTAATTTAATATCTATATTCAATATATTCATCTATTTCCTATGCTTACATAAAATCATGTTTTAATTTAATTTAATTTTTATTTTTATTCTTCATTATATTTTCTAAGATTTGTAAAAAAATGTAGAAAATATTGGGAAATCATTGTAAAGTTATAATTTGCTCCCAAGGAATTCTAGGGCATAAAAATAAATCAAATCAAATCAAATCAAATCTCTCTCTCTCTCTCTCTCTCTCTCTCTCTATCTATCTATATATAAACTCCTCATACAACACAAGCACACACAAATGTACGTAAGCACGGACAGTTTATTGTATCGAAGAGCGTAGCGTGTACGAACGACGTAGTAGAGTACACGTGTCGTAAGCGCACTTCGGTCCGGCGACAGACCGGTACGTCGGACTTTACGCTCGCTTGATGATCCTCTCCCGGTGTTGTAGATGTTCGGCCTACCTGCCACTAGCACACAACAACGTTCCCGTACACTAGTAGCGACTGCATCGCCTCGTCCTTTATCCCCGTACGACCTTTTATACACGCACGCACGCACTCACGCTCACGCGCACGCATGCACGCACGCATGCGTGAACACGCGTGCGCGTGAGCGTGCTCGCGTGTCTAGCGACGTGAAAATGGTAGGAAGGGCAAAGAGAGGGGGGAGGTGGGGGAGGGGGGAGAGCGAGAGTCGAGTAGAGGTTGGAGAGGGGATTGTGTGCAGTCGCGTAAGCCATAGGAGGTTGCTACGTCGTCGCAACTCTAGGGGACTTTGTACGTTATATTCCCTCTCACGATTTTGCTTCAACGAGAGACAACCAGCGGGCCGCAACATAGCCGCGGTTCCGAACACCCTCTCGTGTCTTTCAGTCAAGTAACATTGCAATTTCATTAAGGGGCGGAAAAGGGGTGGGGGCTGAGCTAACGCAGTTTTCGTCGGCACTGGAAGCGCGATGAAGAGCGAAGGAGGGGAGGGGAGGAGGAGGAGAAGGAGAACACGGGATGCGAAACACGAGAATGCTCCGAGAGAACGGGACGCGTGTGTATCGAAGTAAAATCAAACGTTGAGATAGATACGTCTCTCAATCGATGGTGCATCTACCTGTCGAACTCGTTTTTCATCACGGAGAAGCAAACCCCCACAATATTACACCAAAGTGAGTTCGCCCTGTCGATTTCATTTCTATCTTTATTTCTTCTTCCTTTCTTCCATTCGCAAGAGATTCCCAAGTTTCTTTTATTATCAATAACAAGAAATCAAAATCTCCGATTCTGTTCTTTGTTTCGTTGCATCAACGCGAATACGAGAAATTGGACGTTTTTGGTGTCGGTGGACGTTTTGTCACGTTGGAATGAAAATATTTATCGATACAAAGAGAAATGAAAATCGTTGTTATTTAGAGTTTGTAATTACCGGAAGCGGGTCGACGGGCGATGATACGGTGATCGTTAATAATAAAACGAGATGGGAGATCGCGTTCTCGTCATCGCAACTAATCGTCCTTTTGTTGACGCGGATAAGCTCGGTAGGACGTTTGCACGATGCAAGTTTCCATCGTACATGGCTGCGCGCGCATGCTTTCGTATATACATATACATACTCCCCCCTCTCCCCCTTCCCCCTCCTTTACATATCTATATATGGAAAACGGGAGTATAGGTACGGAATAGGAAATGGAGCTCTGTACGCCGGAAGTAACGACGCGTACGTATAGAGAACTCGTCGTCGTCGTATCACGTACGTACAATATGAAGGACTCCAATGAGCCGAATCGTTGCGAGTCTCGTACGTGTCGTACGTGATATACGCGGGCGAGGTTATCCGCCACGATTCAAATCTATAGCGGTCGACCTGTCTCTCTCTTTCTCCCGGTGACGTGCGATGACGATTTCGAAATGCATACGCCCCCGCGCGGATTCGTTCCGTCCATCGGTTGCACGCGTAAATTCGTTTTAGGCTCTATCTTCGTCTCTCGCCTCGATCCATTCGCGCCCAAAATTGTCGATAATTATGACGATAATTGTGGCACCTGACGATCGAGTCACTCCGCGATTGGAATTCCTCCGAGCCTGTTTCTAATTCTACGGGAGAGCACTCCCGATGGAATGATTTTAGGATCGTGATTCGTGAATCGAAGATTTTTATTTTTGTATTTGTGTTAATCGATATAGAGAATTGATGGTAAATTTATTCTTATCGCAAATTAGGATGATATTAATTTTTATGTTGAATTAAGATTGTTTGATTGTTATTTAATTATTTATTCGATTATTAATTATGATTTGATTGTTCTTTGATGAAGATAGCTTATATTAATTTTTAAACTAATAAATGGGACAACTTTGAAATTTTGTCTTCAATTTATCAGATTTTTGTATATATTAAATAACAAAATTGTCCGATCGCGTTGCTAATCTCTTAATTTCTATTAATAATTAATATTCATTTATGACATTGTTTTTTCGTAATAATTAATTACGTAATAACGTAATCATAATTAATTTCCGTAATAAATAATATTACGTTATTAACGTAATATTGTTTTCCCTAATAAGGAAAAACAATATTACGAATTGTTCCAAACATTTGCATCCCTCGAAAATTTTTAATCGAATCAATAGGACAATTTTTTAATTTTTCCTTCAATTTATCAGATTTTTGTATATATTAAATAACCAAACCGTCCGATCGCGTTCCTAATCTCTTAATTTCTATTAATAATTAATATTAACTTATAACATTATTTTTCCATACTAATTAATTACGTAATAACGCAATAATAATTAATTTCCGTAATAAACAATATTACACTTAATTGTTATTAACGTAATATTGTAATTAAACGTAAACGTGTAAAATATTACGTAATATTGTAATAAAACGTAATATTGTTCCAAACATTTGCATCCCTCGAAAATTTTAACTGACTCAATAGAACAACTTTTTCAATTTTTTCTTCAATTTATCACATTTTTGCAAATATCAAAAAACAAAACCGTCCGATCTCGTTGCTAATTTCTCAATTTTTATTAACAATTAACATTAACTCAATATTAGGAAAAACAATATTACAAATTGTTCACAAATATTAGCATCCCTCGAAAATATGACGCGATCGTCGTCAGCGAGCGAGACATCAGTGACGATTCGTTGACGTGGAACTCTCGTTCAATGATTGTGTGCAAGAGAGTGAGAGAAAGAGAGAAAGAGAGAGAGAGAGAGAGAGGGGAGCAGTGCAAGTACCTACGTGTAACGTATAATTTAATTTCTATACTCGAAACGTCAATAACCGCATCGAACCATCAGCGTTGGGGCAACCGGCATCGCGTCATCGGTCCGCAGAGCCTTCGGATACGGCCCATAGCGTTTTCGTATTTTGTCCATGTAACCAACATACCCATACACATACACACACACACACATATATACACACGCGCATACATATGTATATATATATATATATATATATATATATATTGTCATGCATATGTACATGCTTCTCTCTCTCTCGACGTTACTCTTGTCGTTGGTATTGCTCTTGCTCGTAGTACACAAGCGGTTTGCGTGTGGCCGCCCACCGAATTTAACCGAGTTAGCAAACAACTCGTTTAACGATATTAAGGTCCATCGTCCTCTCTCACTCTTCTCTCTCTCTCTCTCGCTCTCTCTCTCCCACGCTGTCTCGCGAACTCGAGATTGATGCTTAAATTCAGAGAAACCAAATTACGAGAGTAAGGTCGCCGCCCCGTTCCACGCGAGAGCATGAGAGTACCTCTACCCCTGCATCCAGCTATTATCCCCCCCCCCCCCCCCCCCACCCCACCCCCGCGCAACTTGCCAAGTCTCTCTCGTCCCTAACCACTTCTCCTACATTGTACTCTTTCCCTTGTCACTAGACGTCTACGACCCCTCGCCCTTCACGACGTTACCACCACCGAATTTTTTCTCTTACTCGAGAACGAAATATTTCTTCTTTCTTCGTCGATACAAATTTGAGGAAATTCAAGTATCCGAGTCGAGGTTGATCGAACACGATCACTCGTTAATTTCGATTTAAATCAAATTTCAAATTTCTTTGAATTTTGTACCCAACGACGTTTTCGACGATAAACAATCGAATATTGAATAAATTACGAATTTGTCTTTTCAAAATTGTCTCGATGGTCGTGAAAAATGTGTCTCTTCAATTCTAGTTTGATTGATAATCGTTGATTTTTTGATGCTCGAGTTTGTAACTTCGATACGAGAATTGTCAAAGCGACGTTCTTTATTTTTCGTGGTAACAAACATACAGTGGGAGAATACAAGGCTCGTGCTTGATAGGAAACCGGTTTGATATTAAATAAGTTCAATATCACGAGGTTGAATACCTACAAGAGAATTTCGTTGTGGTCTGAGAGAAGTTAGGGAGGAGGGAGAGGAGCAGCTGCTTCGAGCAAAGGAATAATACACGTACAGCTATATCACGTGGTTATATTAACGTAACATATATATATATATATATATATATATATATACAAACGTATATCTATCTAGGATGATTGGGCCGTACAATATAGTACGTCGGGTCCGGAAGCGAGAAGCGAAGGAAATGTCGTAGTCGTGACGTCAAACGTCGTCGGACGGATAAAACAATGGAGGCTCGCGGGTGCTTCCGTTAGCGATACGATTGTACGTCGCGTGTAGCCTCCCGCAGGCTCTCACCGAGTTGAAGTAGAGAGGACAGAGACGCCGCGGTGGTGGTGGTGGTGGTGGTGGTTCTCTTGTACCGGAAAACCCCGAGCACAACTCCCACACCTCGTTTCACTCGCTCGCTCTACTGTGTGATGCCTTTCCGCGCCAGAGTCTACTCCAAGCTTCTCTCCCCCCCCCCCCCCCACCCCCGCTTTTCCAGTCCTCCTCCCCTTCCTCCCTCTTTCCTCGTGGACCCAATGGTACATACCCAATTCCTCGCTGATTCTTCTCTATACAGGACACCTCCTGACGACGACGACGACGACTACCGGAAATATTCCGGCTCGTTCACCAACCCGTCGACTCGCGGATATACACACATATATAGAGACGTATATCGATAGGTTGAGTCGATGGACAGACTCACCTTTCTTCTAAATCGTATCGTACTAACTCTCCCACCTTCTATCCGTTTTACGAATTCAAATATGGTTTACACGTCGTTCGACACGCGAATAATTCAAATATTGTCACGAATCTCCGCAGAGCTCGTCAATTATTTTCATGGAATGGTTTCTTCGTTCTCGGGAGGATTTTCATTATTTTCGAAATTTACTGGGTGTGTGTGTGTGTGTGTGGGTTTTTAATTTTTGACGTATTTTCGGGAAAATTGTGACAATTTTTTTAAGAAAATTGACATTTTTGTGTTTTTATTTTTGTTTTGTTTTGTTTTCCAGAATGTTCTTGACAGGATGTTTCGTCCTTTGGCAACAACGAGTGAGTCCTTTATCACATTTGACTTCGTATCGTTATCAACAATTTTGACGATTAATATTTTAAGGTCTTTGCGTTTGTTCGAAATATTTTGCAAGTTTTACATTCGTCTAAAATGAAGAGCGAGATTATTTAACGAGGAGTTTGTCCTGGGAATTTATAAATAAACCGCATTTTATAAATATACCTTGACGCTCGTACGATAAATAATTTTATGAGAAAAACTTTCAAGACGTAAGAAAAAGAAACAGCGTTAAGACACACAAAACAAAGAACAGGGTTAACTGAAAATCGCTGTCGGGGGTTGAGAGAGATAATTGTCGATGTTACGTTATCGTATTTTGTTTTTCCTCGAGAACTCAAAGCGTTTTGAGCGATTTGTAAATTTAATCGTCTCGCTCCTTTTCTCGGTTTTATTGTTTTCCCTTTCTTTTTTTCTTCACAATTTTTACTTTCCCTTGCGCGAAACTCGGTACTTTGTCGCGAAGATATATAGCCAAGACAGAGAGAGAGAGAGAGGTGGGGGGGGGGGGGGGGGGGGGGAGGGGGGGGGGGGGGGGGGGGGGGGGGGGGGGGGGGGAGAGAAGATGAAAAAAACGTGAGAATAGAAAGGAGAAGGCAAAGATGAAGAAGAGAACGAAACCGCGAGAAGCGACGCAGCGAGAACAAAAAAGAAACAGAGAACTAGAGAGAGAGAGAGAGAGAGAGAGGGGGAGGGGGGGGGGAGGGAGGAGGAAAAAACAACGAACGAAAAGATGGCACGAGGCGCGAAAAGGCGACGAGGATGGCTAAAAAAGTTTTTCGTTCGTCCCTCTCGCGACGAGAAAACTTTTTCACCCTCTCCCTTTTTATACTTGGCAAGTCGCGCGCGCGCCCCGTTTCTTTCATTTATTTACTCACTTTCTTTTTTCTCCTTCACTTCTCTTACCTTCTTGCGCTTCTCTTCTCGCTTCACCACTTGAGAACGCTATATGTTAGACCCTGTTGTTACCCTCCTCTCACCCTTCTCGCTCGCTCTCTCTCTCTCTCTCTCTATCTCCCCATATTCCCATCTCTCGTGGAAACCGACCAACTTTCGAACAGGCAACGAGACCCGGCAAGATGAAACAAAAAGAAAAAAAAAAGCGAAAAATGAAAAACAAAAAAAGAGGATACGCGGACAGTACATTATTGCCCTCGACGAAGAGTTAGCCGGGGTCAAAACCTTTTGGAGTATATATGTATGTATGTATGTATATATATATATATATACGTAATCTCTTTGGGTTCATGAGAATTCTCATTCGAGTCGAGTTTTACGAACAAATTTTGTTTTTTTTTTTCTTATCTTTCGAGAAAATTGATCACTTTTTCGTGTTGTTGGCTTTTTGTTTTTTCTTTTTTGTATTAATAATCATTTATTTAGCGACAATTTTTATCGCAATTAATTTTATCGCGATTAGAATTCTCATTCGAGTCGAGTTTTACGAATAAATGTTGTTTTTTTTTCTTATCTTTCGACAAAATTGATCACTTTTTCTTGTTGTTTGCTTTTAATCCCAATTTTTATCCCAATTAATTTTATCGCGATTAGAATTCTCATTCTCGTGGAGTTTTACGAATAAATTTAGTTTTTTTTTTTTTTATTTTTCGACAAAATTTATCACTTTTTCTTGTTGTTTGCTTTTTGCTTTTTTTGCATTAATAATCATTTATTTAGCGACAATTTTTATCGCAATTAATTTTATCGCGATTAAAATTCTCATTCTCGTCGAGTTTTACGAATAAATTCTGTTTTTTTTTCTTCTTATTTTTCGACAAAATTTGACAAAAAATTCTTATTTTTCAACAAAATCACTTTTTCTAATTGTTCGATTTTTCTTTATTTTAATAACAATATATTTACCGATCCGTTTTTATCGCGATTAATTTATATTAATCATCCACCCCGCTTCTTTCGAAACTTTTTATTCGACTTTACGCGTGCCGTTCTTCGAACCAAAAACTCGAGAGAGTCGCTCTCGCACAATCCTATCGTAAACTCGCTCTTGCGTTTACGTATAATAGAAGCGTAGACGCTCGTAGTCTCCCGCGAGTTGACGTCGTTCTTATATTTTAATTAAATCCGAGCGAAAGGAACGATAATGAATATTCTCCCTCCTCTCCCTCAAGCCTCCCGATTAACAAACAAAATAATCGCACTCTCGCGAATTATTGAACAAATATTCGCTTTTTCGCCAGCCAATTTTTATTTTATTATTTAACATCATCATCATCATCATCATCATCATCATTATTATTATTATTGCCGCGAATTTATTTTGACAGTTGTCGTTTTTTTGTTAACCTGGTTTTCATTTTATTTCTTTATTAAAGAGTTTTTTCGTGCATGATTGATAGAGTAGAGGGTGAAATAAGCGCGATTGCCCGGTCGGATAGCGATACAGGCAGCTTCGCAAAGCTGACCGACCGCCCCCCCCCCACCCCACCCCACCGTCCGTTCGCTTTTGCGGGACTGTCAAAATTCATCCGGGCTGACAGAACGTCCGAGAGCCGGAGAGTCTCGTTGCTCGGATACACGATATGCGGGGCAGGGAGGAAGGTATGGGCGGAGAGGTGTTCCGGATATTTGATTTTTATTTTTATTTTATTTTATTTTTGTGTGTGTGTGTGTGTGTGTGTGTGTGTGTGTGTGTGTTTTTATTTATTTTTTTTAACTTTTAGCACGGTTATTTCGCGTCGACGAGCCAAAGCCGCTCGAACGGACGCACAAAAATCACGGGGCGCGACCAAATCGCGCGTTTTATTTTGTTTCACTTTTTATTTTTGCTCGTTCGACAGATCGGCCGTACGCGAGTCGTGTTAAAAAAAAAAAGTAGCAACAACAACAAAAACAACAACGATTGCGCGATATCGTTAAATTAACTATTTAACGAACGACTCATTTATTTTTGCGACGAGTTCTATTTCCGAGGAGTTGACTTTTTTTGTTTTTGATTTTTTGATTTTCTTTTTTTGTTTTTGATTTTTTCGTTTCCTTTTTCTTTTTTTCAAGATTCAGTCGGCATGGAACATTTTTTTCATGTAGAAAAAGTACACGAGCGATATATTACTCGCTTCGTAGAGAGCGAGGAAATATTTTTTCGTCGCGAAATTTTCAATGTCTGGAAACGAATCTTCGCGTGGAGAGAGAGAGAGAGAGAGAGATAGAGAGAGAGAGAGAGAGAGAGAGAGAGAGAGAAAGATGTTTCCTTGCGTCGAGCATTTTACTTCCCGAGTCGAATAAATTTCGCGATGGTAAATCCCGCTTTGGTGAATCCTCAAAAGGCAAGATGCAAATATCTCGTGGCACAACGGGAGTGCGAATGAAGGGATCGCGGTGGGGCGGGCTGAAAATTTCAAATTTTACGATTGTAAAACGCTGAATTTTGCCGACGGTGACGTCGCGCCCGTTAAGGCCTTTTGCTCTCGTGTCTTTTTCTTTTCTCAAAGCTTCTTCCGGTCTGCTGCGAACACACACACACATACACACACACACACATACACACAAACACACAGACACACTTAGACAGACATCTTTTCATCTTTTTCCACGGAGCATGAGATTTCTACAAAAAATCGTCCGTCCCTCTCCACCTTGAATATGATAACTGCCGCGCATGCGCGCGCCCATACACACGAGCCAATTTTCTTCGTCACATTTGCTTTTAATGTTCGCACTAAAAAGTTCTCTCGAGCCGCACGAAAATCGTTTCCTGCTTCCCAGCACGAAGTGACATCGAGCTTTTCTCGCTTTCTCGTTTCGTGAAAATTCTCCGCACGTAAGGCCAATTAGGTATACGTGTGCTGGACGAAGAGCCTCTCGTGTCGGTAAACCTCCTCGGAAAAATGTCCGATCTCTTATTGTATAATAGTCCGAATAATCATAATGATAGGAGAAGAAAATGTTGGAATTCGAAGAGCGTTTCCGAATGGCGAATACGCGAATTTTCATAGAATTTTTACCGATTTTTGACTTTAAAACGAGAAAAATAATTGAGATAATAATTTTATTGACACTCTCGATAATTTAGAAAGTCGCTTTTCCAGAAAAAAGTCGGGGATGTGTGAAATATCATCGAAATTTCGAAATATCGAAGAATGGGTTTTTCATGATTTGGGAGAAATTTTCGGTGAAAATAAACAATTTTAAAATCATTTTTGAGAGAAAACTTTTGTTTTTTGCCATTTTTAGGCTCGTTTTTCGATGGCCAAATTTTGAGTTTCAAAATTTGGATAATTTTTGTTTTCCTCTCAAACCAATTCTCTCGGGTGCTTGTAAAATTGCAAATTTCACGCTGATCACGAATATCGCGTTGATTTTCCTCTCGCATATAAATTAAAAGGTAAAAGCTCGAAAAAACATGATATTTCACAGTTTTTGGAGAATTTCACCTATTAATTTCAAACTGTCGAAGGAACGATCATGATTTTCGTGATATGCGTGAAATTGTCGACGAAAATACGTATATTTAAAATCATTTTTGAGAAAAAAAAATATTTTTTCCCTCAAGCTTTCTGCTAAAAAAATTAAAATAACGATTTTTAAATCATCGCCATTCTTACAAAAATTCAGATATCGTGATGATTCTTGCGTCAGTTTTTAGATCGCAGCAAGCCCTTTAAAACGCATCAATCCATTTTTACATCGACCAATCGAATTATCAAAATATTTTTCATTTTCCCAAAAATCGTTCGATCATTTCGTTTTTTGACGAATGTTTCTGCTTTGTCAAACCTCGAGGATCTTCGTTATCCCATTATCATATTCCTCCTACATACAGTAATTTATAAATAAAATAAAAACCGAGTGTAAATTTCTCGATTCATCGATAATTCACGTTTTTCAAAAAAAAAAAAAACGTATAAAAAAAATATCTTCTATCGCGCTTTCCCACGGTCACCGAACAGCGAGGGTCGATCGTAGCGCCCTTAACTTTCGCTTCAATACAAACACACCCCCACACACGCTTATATATACACACAAATGTACAATTTCTCTCGCCCAGCGAGATACACTTTGTAATTCGTTCGTAATCTAACTTCCACCGAGACTTTAATTACGAACACTTCTCGGGGTGTTTCCCAGCACCACGGTACATCGTTTCATTCCCGTCGTTGCTCGTCCGTCTGCCTAGTAGCTTTTCTCGCATTGGCACGAAAGTATTGAGAAAGAAAGAAAGAAAGAAAGAAAGAAAGAAAGAACGAAAAAAAAGCAAAAAAATAAAATCCAAAGAAAAGCGCTATCAGACTCGAGGGGGTG
>JAPYZT010007044.1:0-10960 GCA_030522965.1 Tryphoninae sp. A BG-2022a | reverse complement strand
AAAAATATAATAAACAAAAATCGTTATATATTAATTTAAAACGATAATTGATTATTAATTATTTTAAATAAAACTTGTCACTGACGATATAACACTTTTTTTTAATATGAAACGCGAATATAACGAGAAACAAAATTAAAAAAATAAATAAAAATCATTATATATTAATTTTAAATGATAATTCATTATTAATTATTTTAGATAAAACTTGTCACTGACGATATTACACTTTTTTTTTAAATATGAAACACGAATACAAGAAATTTTTTTTTTTAAATAAATAAAAAACATAATAAACAAAAATAGTTATATATTAATCTAAAACGATAATTGATTATTAATTATTTTAGATAAAACTTGTCACTGACGATATTACACTTTCTTTTTTAATATGAAACGCGAATACAACGAGAAACAAAATTTAAAAAATAAATAAAAAATATAATAAACAAAAATCATTATATATTAATTTAAAACGATAATTGATTATTAATTATTTTAGATAAAACGTGTCACTGACGATATTATACTTTTTTTAAAATATGAAACGCGAATACAACGAGAAACAAAATTTAAAAAATAAATAAAAAATATAATAAACAAAAATCGTTATATATTACTTTAAAACGATAATTGATTATTAATTATTTTAGATAAAATTTGTCACTGACGATATTACACCTTTTTTTAAATATGAAACGCGAATACAACGAGAAAGAAAATTAAAAAAATTAATATAAAATATAATAAATAAAAATCGTTATATATTAATTTAAAACGATAATTGATTATTAATTATTTTAGATAAAACGTGTCACTGACGATATTACACCTTTTTTTAAAGTACAAAACACAAATACAACGAGAAACAAAATAAAAAAAATAAATAAAAAATATAATAATTTAAAACATTAATTGATTATTAATAATTTCAGATAAAACGATTAACGTCGTCCGGACGATCCTGCGCGACTGGTAACCGAGCACGTGTGACCGGGTGTCTGCGAGGACGACCATTTTAACGTCCCACTCTATGCGCACGCGCCTCCCCGAGTGCAGGCGCGCAGCTGTGCATGCGCATCCCCACCATGCCTGCGCGGCGGCGGCCACTCGGTAGAAAGAAAGCGACGATCTATACAGTTATACCTAAAGTACATGCGACATGAGATCTATATAAATATATAGACATATTTATTTTTAATTTGCCTTCTTGCTGAGTAACGACGCGATTTTATAGACGCAATAAAAAATATAAAAAATTATGACGATGTTCATATTACTTTTAGTCTTTAATTCTCGCAAACAGGCCACTCGGTATAATTTCCTTAATCTTCTTAAAATTGGACACCCGGTATATGTTTTCATCGATTCTCATACACGACAACGGCAAAATGTTTTTATTATAAATATATACGTATATAGTTGCTGTAGTAAACTTTTGTGTTAAGAGTTACGTGATATCCTGCACCAATCTCGGGCTCAGGATTTCTAATTTCCGGTGTAGAATTTGTATAGCGTCGGCCCGCATTCAGAAGAGATTCCTTATAGTCGCTGTTCGAATCGCGACGAGATTATATGTTTCGTGCATACATATATAGATATAATATAAACGGTATACACAATCGATCGGCGAAGCTCATCCGAGAGGCTTCAGGCACCCTCTTGGCGTTCACAATCCTCGTGACCAGCTACTTCACATAAAGAATGTTCTTAAGGTGTTGGAAATATAAATTAGAACGAGTGAGAACGTTCTCCGAATTAAATCCCATAAATTAAACTTTAAACAAAAATCGGTAATAATAATAACAATAATTTGTTATTAATCAAATCTAAATTAAATTGTTGAAACGAAAAACTTGAATATAAAAAATAATTTCTAACAAATAAGAACGTTCTCTGTATTAAATCCCACAAATTAAATTAAAAATAGAAATCAATAATAATAATAATAATGACAATTCATTATTAATCAAATCCAAATGAAATTATTGAATCGAAAATCTTCAATATAAAAAATTGAGTTATCTATCCTTGATACGCTCAACGTGCAAACCGCCTAAAAGAGAGGAAAAAAAAAGACAGTCTTGTTAAAAAAGAAAAAAAAAGGAGCAGTGGTCAAAGCGTGCGGTTCGCCATGCCCTCGAGATGTCGGATCTTGTCGTAGCTCGAAAAGGAAAGCTGGTCCAGGTCTGCGCGAGGATATCATCGGGTGAGCTTGTTGGGGTATCTCTCCTCTCTCGGTCTGGTGTGGTCACGCACGCCTGGAACTGGGATGGGGAGGGGGGGGGGGGGGTTGAGAAGAGACTATCTCTGATCCCGGAGGCGAGAGAGTTCGCTGCTGGTGAGGCTGACAAGAGATATGGAGACTGGAGGGAGAAATGAGAGCATTATGTAGCGTGAGAGGTGCTAGTGTTATATTCGTATATATATGTATATTTATAATATGTATAATTTCTATTAATATTATATAATTATTATACATATTAATATTTATAATATTTATTATTATTATATTATATATCAAATAATTTTTTTTATATTCTTCGCGTGGGGGTCTCGAACCCTCGACCTTCGCATTACCAAGCCGATCCCTTACCCCCTACACCCACAACTGCCTGGTTTATAATATATATTGTATTATTATATCATATATATTATATTAATTATTTTTTTTAATATATTATATATATATTATATTCTACATTTTAATAGTTATAAAATTTATTATTATTATATTATATATCAAATATTTTGTTTATAGTTTTCGCTAGGGGGACTCGAACCCTCGACCTTCCCATTACCAACCCGATCCCTTACTCAGGGCACCCACAGCTGCCTAGTTTATATTATATATTATATTATTATATCATACATATTATATATTTTGTTTATATATATTATATATCATATTGTATATTTTAATATTTATTATTATTATATTATATATCAAATATTTTTTTATAATCTTCGCGTGAGGGACTCGAACTCTCGACCTTCGCATTGCCAACCCGATGTCTTACCCCCTGCACCGACAACTGCCTAGTTTATATTACGTATTATATTATTATATCATATATATTATATTAATGTTTTTTATTATATTATATTTATTATATTAAAATATATATAATAATAATAATAATTGAAATATTAATAAATATATGAATAGATATAATAAACTAGTAATAAAAAAAAGAGAACAGCAAAAGGACGCACGGGGCCAAGAAAGAAACAGGTAATAAAAGAAAGGCGAGAAGACGGAAAGCCTACCCGTACACACGTCCTACTCGTCACACCGAAATGAAAACGACGAGACACACATACCCTCGCACCCATACATGAACACACACACACATGTAAATATAATATAACACGGCGCGAACGAACGAAAATGCGAGTAGCGAGTCCTCGTATAATTTCGTAAGAATTGCATAATCAGGCTATACACGATGATATAATTTCGACGTCGTCTCGTGGGCTCGAGCCTCGCTAATTCCTACGAAATACTGTTAGAAAGAAGAACCTGTTTTTATTTTTGGCGTTCCTTTTTCTTTCTTCTTTGTTTTTTCTTTCTTTTTAAACCTCGCCCGTTACGAAGGTCGAATTTCACGATGTGTAAAAAAGCAATTTAATGACGCATTCGTATTATTTCAGTTTCGTAGTTCGATGCAGCTGAATATTATCGCGAATCAAAAGATCGATAGAGCGAATTATTTATAAAGAATTATTCATCTTAGAAATTTGACAATTTTTTTAAATAAATAAAAATAAAAGTAAATGCGATAATCGAACAATAATTGATTAAATTTCCCTCTGGAATAATTTGAAATTAGAAATTTTTTTTTAACAAGGAAATTCCTCATTCGATTTTTTAAATCCACGGATAAAATTTTGTATTTCATTTTTTTCTCTCCAATAATCGTCGAGATCGTATAAATACGTTATTTTCCGTTGATTTAAGAGCGCGATATACACGATCGTAAATCGATGGCTCGGATCCTCGACGTTCCTCGGGGGGGGGGGGGAGGGGGGGGGGGGAGGGGGGGGGGGGGGGGGGGGGGGGGGGGGGGGGGGGGGGGGGGGGGGGGGGGGGGGGGGGGGGGGGGGGGGGTAAGCGCGCAAGAAGGCGCCTTGAAGATCCCCGGAAAGGCGAGGACGAGGGCAGTCCTGCTGGTGCGCTGCGTTTAACATTCTTGAATCCGCTTCGGGGGCTTTCATTGTTTCGCATCGCGCGCTCGTAGTCTCTTGGTCTACCTTGGACCGAGATAGTGGAGAGGAGAGGCTGAGAGACACACAATACGAGGGAGTAAGGTGCGGTGTAACAACAGAATGCATCTTGCAAATGGAGAGAGACCGAGAAAGAGAGAGAGAGAAAGAAAAAGATGGGGGGAGAACGAAAAAGAGAGGGGGCAGTGGGGAGAGGGAGAGGGGAGGGGGTTGAGAGAGAGAGAGAGAGAGATCGAGTGCACTCTAAAGTGCATCATTGCCGCCTTCCCTGAGCGTAAAAAGGTACGAAGGGCTGGACGAGAGTGGCAAAAAGTTTCAAGCCAAAGAGAGACATGCCGTTTTAAAAAATGTTTAAAAATACCTGTAAATATATATAAGCGTAATTGTAAGCGTTCGCGAGTTCCACGAACTCGTCGTATATCTCCAATGTCAATTGCCTCTATCAAGTAACAAAAACCCGGATGGACTTTAACTTTTTTTTTTCATATTAACACAATTTTATAACGATATCGCAATCAAAATCTCGTTAGAGACACGTTACTCGGAATTTATAGAATTTCGATTGAAATTCATGGCAGTTATCGCGATAAGTGAGATAATTCCGATCGGGCGACGTCGTCGTCGAAAGAAAAAATAAAGAAAATATTAAAAAAAAAAAAATAAACATGAAAAAATAAACCTCGATTACGAGAGATTATTTGTTTTTTTAATTTTATGAAGATAAGAAGAAAAGAAAAGTGTTTTTCCTCTTATTCGTAAATTACGGTAGGTGCGCAATTAAACATGAGTCAAGAAGCAGAAAATAACATACAGGGACGATGAGCGAGCCTAGAGTCGAATGTATAATTACACTCGTTGACCAAGTTCAAAAGCCTTCACTCCGAGAAAATTCCTATTTACATTATACGCAGTCTGCGCGTTCGTCACGTTTCCCGCGAGAGAAACACTTTTCCAACGAGACGAGAATCGAACGTACGTGCATCGGGAAACTCGTGACAAGATTTTAGACCAAGAGGAACGCGAGTTCTCCACGCTGAATATCCAAGTGCGTGGCAACAATGTTAATTCGTCTTTTCCTTTTTCTTTTTTTAAATCGAAGTAAATTATTGAGAATGTAGAAAGAAAGGAAAGATTCGAAAAGAATAAAAAGAAATTTTAACGAAAAATATTTCGTGATTCGTTTTCCGAAGCGGTTTGGACGATGTTGATGCTTCGTTAGTTCAAAGCGATAATTTTCTGGGTTGAGGTTCTCAATATACAGGGTGAATCGCATAAAGTGTCGCACAGCGAATTCTGAGGTAGACGACGCCATTACAAACAAAAGTTGCAAATAAACTTTAGGGATATTGTTAATATTTTACGAGATATAAATATTTAAAGTTGGTCCAATCAGAGCGCGCCGAGAAGCGTTGGGGCCGCCCACCCCCATCTAGCTGTAGATACAGCATAGATTAGGGCGTTACATTTGGGTTTGCAAAATTCAGAGCAGTCAATTAGATTGCTTGTATTTTTCCGTAGTCCATTTTTTTCTCGGGCATTGGCTGCTCTGGGGACGAGAGGTCCTTGTCCCCAGTCTCAAAGTCGCCATTTTGGAATCGCTTGTACCAATCTTCACACGTTGTTTTTGACGGATATGTTCGTCATAGAGCTCCTCAAGTATTTGGAGTTTTTTTTTTAAGTTGAAGTAGAAAAGCAATGCTTCCCGCAAATGCTGTTTATATGATTTGCAAAGTTTGATATGTTGGAGGTTAGAAGAAAGGTCGTTGTGTTGGGATGTTTGTTTATATAATCACTGGGTATTCTTAAGAGGCAGTGTTACTGGATCCGTAAATTGTCCGGCATTGAGCAACCGATCACCTTAAAATTTGGAGGATACATAGAGAATTATGGCATAAAGTGGATGACAGTCTTATTTTCCCGAAATTTTGGAAAATTTTTTGCAGATTCAGTTACCACCGGAAAATTTGTTCCAAAATTTTGGAAAAATAAGACTGTCGTATACAAATTTTGGAACAAATTTTCCGGTGGTAACTGAATCTGCAAAAATTTTTCCAAAATTTTGGAAAAGTAAGATTGTCATCTACTTTGTGCCATAATTCTTTGTGTACCCTTCAAATTTTAAGGCGATCGGTTGCTCAGTGCCGGAGAATTTACGGATCCCGTTTTCGAAGTGCAAGTAGCTCGTCGCTAGTTACACTGCCTCTCAACAGATGTCCAAACTATAAAAACAGCCAATTTCAGACCGGTATGCCGAGTACATGTGTCGCTAGCACCACCCATGATTGAAACCCGGGAACTAAGTTGCGGACCTAGTACAGCAAAAAATAACAAACATTGTTATTGCATCGGGCTGAGAGGGAAGTTACCAAAGTCTCGTCGACGTTCCTATCTCTCTTCTTTATTTACGTTTATGAAACAACCAGCGAGCAAAAAAACAACTAACGGTTCGATAGAAAGTAAAATACACGACATAAAATTGTATTATTTCGCCGTGTTATATGAGTTTACATTTCGCTGTGTACCAAGACCGATATTAACGACGAGTTGTTTTTTCAACGTCTAGGCATTTATCATGAAGTTTTCAACGCTTCGTTTATCCGGCGAAACAAAAAAAACAAACGAGGAGGAGGAAGAAGAGAAAAGAGAGAGGAAGAAAAAAAAGTCAACGTTTCTCGTGGGCTCGTCGTTTTCTCTCTCTCTCTCTCTCTCTCTCTCTCTCCTTCTCTCTCTCTTTCTCTCTAGTGTGGGGCGTGAGTGACAGAGAAAGAGAGAGGGAGAGAGAGAGAGAGAGAGAGAAAGAGACAGATGATTCACGAGAATCCTGATGATTATCCACGTGATCGTTACGGCACGTTCGTTTTAGGGGGCACGGCCATCCACGGCGTACAAAGATGTGGCAATGATTTTGCCATATCGAATCCTCGCGCGCTAACTCCACTGACAATCATCGATGATGCATTGTCGCGATAATAATGACGCGATTGGTTCCCGAAGCACGCGGGTGTCGATCCTATAAGGAGTTTTGACATCGGGCAAATGATCGCTCGGAGGGTAGGCGAATTGTTCTGCAAGCTTTATATATAAATATATACACGGGCTCGTAGGTATACATTTATTTATTTATTTATTATATATTAAAGGTATTATATTTATATTATTATTATATAATAATAAATATAATATAGTATAATTTAATATAATTACAATGATATATTAATATATTATATTATATATTATACTATATTATACAATATATAATATAATATATTATTAATGATATATAAATATATTATATTATATATTATACTATATAATATATAATATAATATAATCTATTATTTCTATTATATTATAATATAATAGAATATATTATTATAATATAATATATTATTATATGATATATCATAATATAATATAATGATATATTATAATAATATAATAATATTTATATGTACAAAATAAAAACTAATAAATAAAATAAAATAAATATATATATGAATATGCCCACGAGACTGAATATATATACATTTTTTTCAGCCTCGTGGGCATATGTATATATACAGGCCTACGAGTCTGAATATTCGCGGGCGAGGAGAGAATCCTGTCCGCCTCCGCGTGCGCTTCCCTTTTTTTTGCCATTTTTTTTGTAGTCCGATGCCACAGCGTGGGTTTTCTTGCTTTCCCTTACAGGACTAATGCGGGCGTCTCTATTTTCGGCTCGGATGAACCTTCGATCGTAATTAAGACTCCGCTTCTCCTTTTTTTTTTCTTTTCATCCGACTAAAATATACGATAATAGGCACGAGGGTTTCGAAAATAATAACGATCGATACGAAAAAATAAATTTATAATGATTTTGCGAAAAAAAGAAAATATATATAGTAATATCGATCTTCTAAAAATCGATATAAAATATATATTTCCTTTTTTGTTAATTATTCTTTTGACAAGCAACAATTATAAAATTTTCTTCTCTTTTTTTAGTAGAGAAATTATAGACCGTAAAATAAGGAGAGACATTCGTTGATTAAGAAACGTAACAAGTAACGGGTCTTAATTATTATTATTATTATTATTATTATTTTTTGTGTAAGATCGAACGAGCCAGAAATTTTCTATCGATCAAACCGACTGATCTATTAGATTGTTTTTTTTACTGCCATGGAAAAAAAACGTATAGAATTCCGAGGTTACTGGGTTACGAGTCACGGCGTATTACACTTTCTGGCAACTTTCATCGTTAGAAGGGATTCCCGAGCAAAGCGCACTGCACCAGTAATTAAGTTTTCCAATCCCGCGTTCTCGATAATGTACACAAGAGTTTAACGGTAGAAAGAAGAAGAATGAAAAAAAAACGATCGTATTCCACGTGTGTATGAAGTACGAGGTGTATACGTAAACAGACCGAGGCCGGGGTCAATCGATCATTTGAGGCGAAAATACTGTGGATAAGGCGCGGCTTCCGTTGAGAAAGTACGCCGGCACATGCGTTCACCCGCGCGTATTTAGCTTTCTCCCTTGCGACCGGGGTTGGCTTCTAAACCGACGAAAAAATTAAAAAAATTTTGAGAAAAAAATAAAAATTTACATATAATTTATAAAAAATGAAAATTATAAATAATTTTTATTCGAGAAGTTCAAGGCAGATTGGAAACGCGAGATAAAAAGGAATTTTTTTATAGGTTTCTCGAACGTTTTGCCGCGAGTCCACGTGTGACTTGATCGCGACTCGCATTACCCCGAGGAGCGCGAGGAACAAAGGAAATAAAGCAGAATGAGTGGGCGAGACGCGGAGCAGACGAGGACGAGGATAAGTACACTTGAAACTTCTTCCGATATGAACGAGTCCTTTTACATCGTGTTTTACAAATCGAGTGACAAGATTTTTTGTTTGACTGTGATGTTTCTCTACACGTATAGCCTCGATTTTTTATTTCAGTTTGTTGCAGACGTGCTTATGGGTGTTGTTGTTAACTGCACTATAATGGTAGAGAACTGTCCGAAGAGTATAAATACGAATTATGGGTTTGCACAAGACGGTAAACGAGAAAGCAATTTCAACGGCGTTGGCTAGAAAATGATTTTGGAGACGCAGTTGTTGGCCTTTGGTTCAATGATTGGCAGCATTTGTTTCTTAATATAGGAATTATATACAGGGTGAATTTTATAAGATGTCTCAAACTTTATTTGAAGGTAGATAGGATCATTACAAACAAAAGTTGTAAGTATACATTGGGGATATTCTCAATAGTTTAGGAGATATAAATGTTTGAACTTCGTCCAATCAGAGTGCGCCGACAAACATTGGCGCCGCCCACTCCCGCCCTAGCCATAGAGATGGCACAGTGTAGGGCGTTACATTTAGGGTTGCAAAATTCAGAGCAGTCAATTTTTTTTATTATATTATTACGCAGTCATTTTTGCTTCTCGGGCATTGGCTGCTAGTGCGTGAATGGGCGGCTCTAACGCTTCTCGACGCGCTCTGATTGGACCAACTTTAAAAGTTTATATCTCGTAAACTATTAGAAATATCCCTAATATATATTTGCAACATTTGTCTATAATGATCTCATCTACCTCAAAATGAAGTCTGCGACATCTTATGACATTTACCCTGTATAGTTGTAAATTAAAGAAATTCGATTTATCTAATTCAAATACTTTGCAAAATAATAAAATGTTTATTTTTTTGTAAATATATAATAATTAGAACTAAACTAAGGATTTAATAAATTGAATTGTATTACGATCTGAAATTGTTTCCAACGTAAACACAATCTCGATCCATTTTAAAAAAAGAAATTGTTTTTTGACAATATTTTCGAACGTTAAGAAAATATGATTTTTTTCGAAAATCTGATTTATACCTTGAAGCGGATATTTATTTTCCGGAGTCACGAGTCGATGAGTGCCGAATGAGAGCTTCCTAGGAAACCACAAGAGCAAAAAATAAAATACAAAAAAAAGAAAAAAACTTTTGTACTCGCGGAAATTGGCACACCGAATAATTGCGAAAGATTGTACAAAGCACGTTGCAAGCCTGCTGCCGGAGTTATTACATGCGAGGAATATAGATAATACGGCAGTCCTGCTCGCGGATGTGCGCAGAGTCGATCGCCGGTTGAAGATAAGACTAATAATAATAATAAATTCTAATAAACTGCGGATTTCTATCTTAAATTTACCATTTCTTTTTATTTTCAACTAAAACCAACCTTCTAAAAGAATCAATTTAAAACCCCATTCCTGTCTAATTAGTAAAAAAAAATTATAACTTCTATACAATCGGGTATTTACTATCGAGAAAATTATTTCTTAATAAACGTTTATCTATTACGACTTTCGAAAAAAAAAAAACAAATTTGCATTGTCCGCTAGACAATTATCGTCCATTGTCTTCCCATCGAGACACGATTCTTCTCTCTCTCTCTCTCTCTCTCTCTCTCTCAGATAATAAACGTATATAGAAATATAGAAAGTATGCTAATTGTCTTTTGCTTCTTTCATGCCAAGGCTAAGAAACTCGCACTTTTCCAACCGCGCAAAAAGTCTCCGGCGTTTATCCGCCGAACCCTAAGGGGGAGAGAAAAGTCGCCGACGATGTTCACAGGTTGCACAGATAGCCCGACAGAAGGTGGCGAGTCGTTTGTCCGTCTCACTCGTTACCGCATGCATCATCGTTATGCGCCTCGTAAATGGCTGAGGGCACCGGCATGACGCTGTGTACGGGAGG
>JAPYZT010007028.1:0-14576 GCA_030522965.1 Tryphoninae sp. A BG-2022a | reverse complement strand
TGAAATAAGAAAACTAACACTTCCCGCAAATGACTATTTTTCGGCACAAAATCGGACATGTTCATTCAAATAAAAGAATATGACGCCGCAATGAAATCATGATTTTGTCGAAGCCACTTGTTGTTAACTGAATGTCTAAGCTTACGCCATAACACTTTGATGCGTAAAAATCGGCTACCTTTCACTTTTGGAGCCATCTATCGATAAACAGCGAGAACTTACTTGCGCACCTAATATATATATATATATATATATATATATATATATATATATATTAATTATTACAATTCATGATTTATATATATATATATATATATATATATATATATATATATTTTGAAGTCACATGTTTTGTAGTTCACCAATTTTCTAGGACGATCGTTTCGATACTTTTCCAATTATGTAACTGTCTCCTCAACCTCATGCCCATCTCGCTTTCTCCTCTTCTTTCTCGAGATGTTCAATCCGCGATAAATGCAGCGTATATACGGATTACTCCGGTTGGGCAGCATTGGAGAACCTTTAATTTTCCAGATTGGTGGACTTCGCGATGGAGAACGAGACTTCGTACGTAGCAATTGCCGGTGCGATGATAACTCGTGTGGGCTGCGGTCGTGCAATGTACAGAGTGTACTTGGACGAGAGTGCCGACGAGGTCGAGGTCGCCGTGCTACATCGAGAAGCTACGGATAACAAGAATGATAGTGGCACGAGCAGTAGCAGCCGGTTGGAGGTTCTCGTCTGCAATTACGGACCTATCGATCGTACGACACCCCAGAATCTCTACGAGAATGGTACACTCGAACTATGTCCCGAAGGATCCGTTCCGAGTGACGAATACGATCATCTGTGCGGTAAGTGGAAAAAGTTTCCATTGTCCGTTGGTTCTCGACTCGCGGGAGTTTCAAAGTAGAAAATTACATCGCGTTACCGATACTCCCGTTAGATTACCGATAACCACTGTTATATTCTCGTAACAATTTACCAACGACCAATGCGACAAATTTTTTACAATAATTCGATATCGTTTGCTATTGTTGTAACGTACTAACGAAAATTCGATCAAAGGCAAATTTCAATTGTCCGGAGAGTTTATTATTCATACTCGTACAATGTATATAAAATTATGCGCGTTTTGTTAAAATTAATTACAAACACTATCGACGAGGCAAATTGACGTTAATCTCGAAATGTAATTAGCGACAATTGTTAGCCGTTGAATATGTTAAATATTCCGATTATAGAGATTATCGGCGTTTACGTTGATAAATAAACCCGTTTTCATAATAATGACGCGAGTAATATTCGCGTAAATTTTTTATTTCGAAGGAACAACGTATCATTTTAATAAAATGAGAAAAAATGAAAAAAATTAAGTTTATCGTTATGTTCGACCCTTGTCGCGGAAGATATTTGTGTTCCGGGTGTTGAAACGTGCACGATGCAACTGTTCCGGATGGTTACCGAGCGTAGGGTTCCGCGAAATGGAGAGCCAGATCCCTATGGAGTCTGCGAGAGTCGAGTTTAGTAGACAGAAAGTGGAAAAGGATATTCATGGTCAGACCATGTATATACCTTTCCTGAACAGCTTTCGGGCTCTACACGTTGTTATACATACCTCTAATATTCTTCTCGGTATATGCATTATCCTAGATCTCGAATAAAATCTTTTCTTATCTCGTTATGTAACGCGACATCAAAAAAGAAAACTATGTCGTATACATTTAGGTATTTTCATTTAAACTCGATTAACCTTCGACTCTCGCGATCCCTCCGATATATAAATTATGCCTCGAACGTATATAACGATAATATTATTTCCAACTCCGCTCCGAGTCGTCCTCAAATTAATTATCAATCTTCTCAATCCGAGCATAGAAATTTAATTCTCTATCTTCGAGTCGTATTAAATTCCTGAACGTCTCTTACGTCAGTTCAGAATAACTTTAAGTAATTCGACAACTGCGGCAAACCGTGCAACTATTTAACAAATTTAATATCAGAAATAAAATTAAAAACGTAATTAAAAATGAAGGAATTGTGATGCTCATCCTCTCGGAGAGGTCGCGACCTCTGTTCGCTTTAAGGATATCAGATCCTATTATCGTTTCGTTCGATTCTTCGTCGCGGGTTAATTGTGCATTTTAACTTATGCAAGCACTAACATTTTTGTTACTTATACATATATAAGTATAATCATAGTGGATGATGATTCGATTGTGAATTTTTTAGCTGAAAGTCAAGAGGTTCGACGCTTTTCGCCCGAGGACACGGAGGAGGATCGTGTCGACGAAGAGGGAAGGTTGGCTTCAGGATGGCGTGGTATTGTTGGCTCTGCTAGCTGGGAGGAAGAAAGGAGCAGAAGCAGCAGCAGCAGCTCGGCTGTTTCGATTGCTTTGCGGAAAAGCACAGGCGCCAGAAGCAGCTTTCACGCTTTCGCAGAGTTTCTGTCGCTGGTTCTCCTCCACATAATTACGAAGACTCCCGTTTCTCGTTGTTTCTGAGTCACTTCTACCTCCCTACCACCCTTACGATCCGCTACCACCATTTTCTTTACCGCTATCCCTTACTCGTGCACGTCGACGAAGAATATCACGCGACAAACGCGTTAAAACTTTCCTCCCGGGGCAACCAACCGACACACGTGTCAACATTTCTCGTGTAAGCAACGCTCGAGCGTTTCTCGTGAACGATTTCTTGCGAATAAAAAAAGAGACAATAGAAAAATTACACACACGCTCGTACTTTATTTCAAGATTTTCTTGTCGTCGTTTATTCTTTGGCTTTATTCACGGAAGAGGAAGCAAGTAATCTCGCGATACCCAGTAGTGAATGGACAATGGTGGAGGGGAGGAGATAGTGAGCATGATCGGATGTTCCTCTACTTCTTTCTCTGTCTGAATTCACTCTCCCCCTTCTCCGCACCGACCTTGTACCGGCGAACCATTATCACGCTCAAAGGGCGTGAAATCGATTTCCATTCGATCGATTCACAGTACGGACTTGCCTCTCTCGCTCGAAAAAGTTTGCTCCGGCAATTAGTCGGCCGCGCGTCGGCTAAGTCATGCGAAAGTACATGGAGAGGCCCGATTTCAACCACCCCGCCCCCCTTATCGCTACTCAAGCCTGTCTGAAAATCCTGTATTGCACGACCCATCCACCATCCCCAACTACGTTGGATTGCCCTAGGAATGCGAGAGGGGAAGGGGCGATATGAGAGGGAGAGAGAGAGAAAACGATGGAGGTAAAGGATTTACGAGGGAAAATCAGGCCTTAACTTTTGCAATAGAGAACTCACGGGAGTGAACGGCTCCTTCTCTCTTTCCCCCCCCCCCTCTCTCTCTCTCTCTATATATATATATCTCTCCCTTTCTCTCTCTGTCTGTCTATCTGCATGTGCGTCTCTCTCTTTCTCTCTCATTCTCGCTCTCTCTTCTCATCGTTCGCTCTCCCTCCACTTTTCCATTTTTTTTCACCACTTTTTTTGTACTCCGGTCCGTCTGATCCCAATCGGGAATAAATTATCAACGCTCCATCGAATATGTGTATCGAGTCGATGCACTTTACCGTGGATATATATTTAATAAAAAGGGAAGAATTATTATTCGCGTTCTTTCGATCGGGAAGTATTATTTTGCACGGGTGATATAATAATTCATTTATTGAAGGAGGAACTTAATTTTGGTGTAATTTTCGTGTTGAATTTCTCGCGGATCGTTGGAATAGCTCCATTTCTACGAAAATAGGGAGCGTACATGGTGTCGTTAATCCGATTCGAACAGTCAATCTATTTTTGGATAAATCTTGCATCTTTAAGCACTTCTCCATTAGCCCATCATACTAGAATGATTAAACTGAAAATTTCATTCCTGGTGGAAGAGAATTGAATATTTTAGACACGCTTTCTATAAACCATTTCCATCTTTCGTACCCGTGGAATAAAAAAAAAGCGAATGTAACTCACGGATTTTCGTACCTTGGTTCGAGTTAAAAATCGATCCCATCCTTCTCGTTCAACCGTTAACTTGACAGTTTTTGTATTGGAAAAGGGCTATGTTTCAAATTTATAATAAGCCTCTTCCCGTCGTGAATTTCCGTCGTCTCGTTGAAACGTTCGAAGATCATCCATTATTAATTCCGTTCAGCCACCAAAAATCGTCATTTTTTCTGCTGGTTTATCGTGAAATAAAGAGATAAGAAATATAAATAAAATAACAAAATTTAGCAAAAGCCTCGTGCATCTTTTACCTTCCTGTTTCTTCCCAGGATACTACTCGAGCTGCTGCTCCTGCTTTATTATTTCCAACACTCCGGTTCTCATTTCAAGGAGTGCCTCGTGCTCGGTGAGTCCGATACGTCTCTTATTGCTTATGTCGTATGTCGCTTCCTCGCTTTCGCTGTGTTCACCCCTGGTCCCTCTCACCTGAAGATTGTGAGCATCGGCGATCTCCAATAATTTCTCATAATTCATCGAGAGTTTCGGCACTTTGAGATGAACCGAGGCTCGCACCGTCGTACCGAGATTAGTTGGACAAAATGTTAGAAAACCGAGTCTATCGTCGCGCGAAAATTCGAGCATGCTGCCCAATCGATTCATCGCTTCGACCAATCTACGATAAATCGATCCGAGATCTCCTCCTTGTTGCATCGATATAACGCGTATGTGATCCTCCTCGTTGCACCAGACCAAAAAAGTTTTTGCCTCGTTGAAAAATATGCCTCTTCCTGTCGAATATAAAGTTAACGTTTGATACAAATTCATGTATATATGTATTTGTGACAGAGTGTAAAAGAGAGACAGTAGGGGACAGAGGGAGAGGAGCGAAGCTGTTGGAGGATTGACCCTCGACGTTCTCACTCCCTCCAGCTCCGAAAAATGAATAGCGTTGGTAAACTTTTTTTTTACACGCCGCGGTCATTACATTACATATTGGTAGTACATAATTCACTCGGGTAAAAAAAAAAATTAAAAAAAAGCGAAAACAAAAAAGGTACAAACTTTTTCTCGGCCGTAAATTTGAGGCGGAGTTGGACTATTGCGCGAGGGGGTTCCGAACGGTTTGCGCGTTTGCCGCTTGTCTGGCCCGTCCTCCGGCTCTCAGACCGCTTCTCGTTATTAATTTAATTTACTTCCCCCCACTGAATACGAGCGAGCAAAAAGTAGGGAGCCAAAAAGGAAGAGGGAAACAAAAAAAAATTGAAGAAAAATGTTATTTTGTAATTCATCCGTCGCATTAACGATCGCGACTAGACGATATTCGTTATAATAAGATGTGTATAAACGTGCGCGCACTGGTTCAACGTTAAAAGGCTCGACCTATGGTAATTTAATTGCGTCAAATTTTCGCTCGCGATTGACGCTTGGCATGTCTGAAGAGCCGTGTGCTCGTACAATATATATATATATATATATATATATATATATATATATATACATAGAATGCTATTTAAAAAGTTTTTGCACCTCCGCGCTGAAACCGTACCACTCGAAACCTTAATCAAAATAGTTTAAACCACGCTGATTGTTAATTTATCACTTGTGAGAAATATATTTTGTGAATCGTGCAAAATTAATCTACGATAATAATAATAACAAGAACAACAAAAACAACAACAACAACAACAACAACAACAACAACAACAATAATAATAATAATAATAATAATAAAATATAAATATAAATATTATATATAATCATAATAAAATCCTAATTCAATTTTATTATTATTACTATTATTATTATTATTATATTACATATATATCATAAATTGAATAAAATCATAATTTAATTTTGCACGGTATATATGTGCACGGGTGGGTGTGTGTGTGTGTGTGGGTGTGCATATGTGGGAAGCGTTCAAGGGTGAGAGGGCCACGAGGCTTTGAGTGAGTTTATCTAACCGACTGGCCAGTAACGACAGGCGTTCGCATCCCGAAGAAATCGATCGCCCTCCTTGAAGAGAAAATGCTCGTCCACGAGAGTCTGCTGGGTCTGTTTGTCCATTCCCTCGAGTGGGTGATACTTCCCTCGGAGTTCACCGTCCAGGCTCTCCAGAGCCTCCGAAACCTTGGCTCGCGAAAATACACGAGACAGATATTGTTTGCTCACTCCACCCCTCAACCATCTTCACCACCTCCTCCTCCTCCTCCTCCTCCTCCTCATTCTCTTCCTTCTCTTTTGCCATTTCCTATTGCGCCATCTCTTACTGCTTTACGAAAACCTGGCCCTCTTTGCCCCCGAGTCATCACGCTATATCTCACACCCCCACTTTCATGAAGTGTATACACCAACTACCCCCCCCCCCCCTCTTCTCTCCCTCCGACCAGCCAACCTCCGATTTTCCGCATTCATACACATACACATGGGCCATTCCATGTCAACTGAGACAAAATGTAAGTTCATCAGTATCGAATTTATATCAACGTACTACCGGTGCTAAATTTCTTTTTATTTTCGTATTTTTCTTCAGGGTAAAATTGTTCATGAAGCATTTACGGAGAATGGGCCAGTTTTATGAAATATTGGTTGACATTGTAGTTCGAATCAATTTTATTGAAAGAAATTTACTTAACGACCGTTTGATTTCGTCGTGGCGTTTTCTTTCGTCAGCATTGAGACAAATTATTTAAGTTTAAAACGAAGAAAATTTACCGCGTGATATTTAAGATTTAGTTTTTGCCCAACTTACACGGAAGGACCCATTTACTTGTATACATATGGCAATTCGTACCAGCAATGTTATATATCTCTCGATACGAAGAGAGGGAGAGAGAGAGAGGGAAAACGAGCGAGTCTCGAAAACGCTTTTGGAGAGCTCGAGGCCATGAAACTGGCGAATGAACGTTTTCCTACGATTACTTTGCCAGCTTTTGCTTCTGCTACTACTGGCAGCGTTTTCCTTTATACCCAGGGCCAGGTTGCCAGAGATTGAGAAAGAGACGAAGAGAAATAGTGGTAAGTATGCCAAAGAGCAGCGGTGTGGATGGCAAAAGGAGGTAAGGAGAAGGTTTTGAGGAATGTGAGAGAAAGAGAAAGAGCTGGAGAGAGAACCAGAGATTTTTCTGTCCGTACCACGAAAGATTTTACGTACTTTGGTCTGAATCTCACGATAGTGCGCCTCGGTCATAGTGGGATTGAACGGATAACCCTTCAACGATCTTCCGCATCTTACCCTCGTCGAGACAACGTACTTGCCGGTTGGATCGAGATTACCAAGTACTTCGGTGTCACCCCAGTCTAGTTTCGGATGCGAGTCGGAAGACGTGAATCCTACGTGATAGTCCTGAATTATTCGATCGAAGAGCTCGCGAAAAATCGTGTAGGACTCAGGATCGGGAGCGTAAACGCCGATTCCAGAATCCGGATTCGCTAGGCCGGATTGTATGACGTCGCGTAGACCGGAGCCATGAATAGTGCGACGATCCTTCAGTTTGTCGAACACGTCGCGAGTCAAATACTTCTTCAGCAACGAGGGGCTCTCGGTATTCTCGAATCTTCGAAAGGAATCCTCGAGGTCTTTTGACAAATCCGCGCTGGTACGGTCAACGGTGGTATCAAGAACGTCCAGGTAAAGCGAGTCTGACGGGCGAACCTTCAGGGCTTTCGACGGCTGCTTTTTCGTCTTCTTCGGCTCGCAGGCGCACGAACGCTTGTCGCACATCTTTTTTATCCACTCGATGCTTTTTATTTTGCACCACGTTCTTTTATACTTTCTTCTTCTTTTTTCTTCGTTGTTTTCTTTTTTCCTTTTTTTGACGCGTGTAATGTTTCCTCACCGGCTAGCACGGCCAGCTTTGTCCGGCTTGACTACCTGATGGCTCTCGCCCCCGGGACTCCTTGCCCGGCTCTTCTTCTTTTCGACGTCGCTCCGCCAACGTTTTCCTAAATTTTCTTCTTTTTTCTCACTTTTTTCAGCCCGGATCCCCTTCCTCTGCCCTCTTGCTCCGCTGCCCACTCACCCTATCTCTTTATGTTTAACGATTTTTTTGTCTTCTTCGTCGCTTTCTTCTTCTACTTCTTCTTCTTCTTCTTCTTCTTTTTTAATCTTTTCTCTTTTTTGCTTCTCTCGGTCTTATTTTTGGTTCGCCACGGTCCGTCGAGGCAGTTTCTCCGGCGACTCGGGGATAGGTTATATTCTTCGTCGCCGGTCTCTCGACTCTTCTTCCTACCGGCGGTGGACGCACCCCTAACCCTGCACTGGAACTAACCCGGCTCTTTCGCTCGCTCTCTTTCTCTTTCTCTCGCCAACTTACACCCCACGTGCCTCTTTCTCTTCGTTCCTCGAATCTTCCCTGCTCTCTCACTGCAGCCAGACGCGGTAGCTTCGGTTTTAATTAAACGTTTTTTTAGCTCACCCCCGCGCCCGAGAGCGCTCACTCTTTCCTTTTTTCAGTCGTTCTTTTTCTCTCGTCTCGGACTACGGAGATTCCCCGGATTCGTGCGAGGGTGCTGACAACTACCTTGTGAGAATGTTACACAGAGTGGGATTCCGTTTTTTTCTTCCCTTTTTTTTCTTGGCCACGAGGCCGCGTCGTTTCCTTCCGACGAAAAATACCCGAAAACGTCCAGCGTCCGAGACAGAGAGCGAGAGACGAACGGGAAAGAGATAGGAAAAGAAAAGATTCAGTCGTGTTTCCTCACTTTCTTCGCGCGACAAAACAATGAATCCAGGGGTTTGAATGACTGGAACGAAAATCCAACTCCGCGTGTTTTTTTTTCTCGTCTCTACTCGACGAACCGACGAAAAGTAGCGGAGCACAACCGAGCGAGCCGAGAAACCAAACGAAGCTCGGACGTGTCGAGGGCATGCCAAAGAGAGAATAACAACAAAAAAAAACAAGCACGAGTTCTGATTTTTTCCCCCTCACCATCGACGACGACACTCGTTTTTGTTTCGTCACGTCAGCCAAAGCCAGCCCCGTACTTCAGCGCTCACCGGAAACCATTTCCATCGCCAGATCCGAGACAATGGTGTCCCGAAGTCCGACGATCGGTTGCCAATGGATTTCGGGGCTTTGTTTTTTTACACTTCTGAAGTATCATTGGTTTTTGTAACATGCAGCAAATCTCCCTCTCTCTTTCCCTCGCACGTACGCATATCCACATTAAAGAGGGTTTCAAAGAGAATGGACCCCTGTCCATGTCGACCTATCGCTCTCCCTCGCCCTCTAATTTTCTACGCGTTCTACTTCTGTAATCTTTTTCTCTGATGCGCTCACCCTCAGCTTTGTACAAATGTTTCCCTCTTTCCTCCCTTCATCTCTCGTCGAATACGCCAAATATCAAAGCCTCGAGGGGGTGAGGGATGTTTCGTTGATTCTCCACCATGTTCCTATGTCACACGGACAAACCCGCGGTCGTAGACATACGGTCTCGTTCGAGCCCCCCATTCCTCCCTCGACACTCTCCACTCTCCCTCTCTCCCTCTTCCCCCTTGCCCTTTACTGTCTTTCGCACTCTCGTGTTTCCCGCGAATACCGCGAACGCTTTCCGCCCGTACCGCTCTCGTTTAACGTAGTAAATTCGTAATTTGGAAACGTTGTGATGTTGAAACGCGAGGGTGGGCTTAGACGAGGGGTAGGAGGAGGTTACAGGGGAGGTCGCGGGGGTAGCAAAAGGGACGAGGGTTGCGCTAGGCGGGCAACAGTTACGAGCGAACTCCCACAACAGCGGCAAGCGGCAGCAGGCTAGGGGTGTATGGTATGCCTCGTTGGTAAAACCACGGCGAACTCAGCCGCAGACTGCCGCTCAGCATGGGCCATGATTGGATCTGCGGGTTGCCCCCGTTATACTCTCTTCTCGTTTCTATGTATCTCGCCACCGCTATCCCCTCCGGCTCTTTCTCTGCTGGTTCACGTGTCGCGTAACAATATATTTTTTTTTCTTCTTTCTTCCCTCCCACAACACGCATATAGATACGACGGAGAGAGAGAAAATTCACGTCCCCCCCTTATACACATGGCGCGATCACGAGAGCTACAGTTTCGCCCGAGGCGCCCCGACCGGATGGCGCAAATATTATTGAGACTCCGGGGCGGGGAGGGTTGATAGTATGGAGAACCACTATCGCTTTCGTTCTATCTATCTATCTATCTATCTATCTATCTATCTATCTATCTATATATATATATATATATATATATATACATATAGAGTTTGTAATCTTTGGCACGATATCGCCTATATGTACCATATTACGATTGCATCGATCCTCTGAATAATTTCGGAAATACGATCGAACAATTTGCTTGCGTGGCTTTTGTTTTCATAGGATTGGTACGTTGATATCGTATAATTCGTGATATTAACGAAAGAGCGAGAAGGATGAAAACAAAATGGTGCACGAATTCTTGGCTTCGACGTACCAAATTATACGGGACTGTGATATTAAATGTGATTGAAAATAGCGAACAAAATCGATGACTCGACGGTACGCCGTGAAACGAATGTTATTCTTATAAGAGAAAAATAAATTTTGTAATCTTAGCTTTACAAAAATCATATCAGGATTCGCTTCCTGGTAATAATTACCGACTCGTACGTGCCGTAAATATGCACGAGATAAATATTACAAAGTTATATGCGTTTTACAATGAACAAATTCATCCTTTATTTGATGAAAAAACTCATAAAGCTGAGCGAGAGATCGAGGAAAATGGTACTTACTATTGACTCATACGTTCGTTCCGGTAAATATTAGACAAATGTATACACGAGAATTTGAATCGGAATGAAATACTCATAATATCGAATTCATAAAGTTGATCGCCTGCAAAGTTACATGATTGCACAAGAAAATAGACACGTTCGATGTTTTACTCCCATCAATATTTATTAGCTCAAATAAAATTCATTGATTTCAAATAAATCTTGATCATTACGCCAAATTACGTTTAATCGAATGAAAACGATCAAGTTTATCGCGAATTATTTCGCCCTACTGTAAAAAAATGTTTCGACTATCCCGAATCATTTCTTTGACAAATTATAAAAACTAGAAATAAACTCCGTTGAGGCCCAAAAAAAAAAAATTAATACATTTCTTCCGAAAAATCCTTAGAAATCTCGCGCGAATGTAGGAACAAAGTGATAAAATTGAAACCACGAGCCACGCGAACAGATAAGTTC
This sequence comes from Tryphoninae sp. A BG-2022a, assembly GCA_030522965.1. Lineage (NCBI taxonomy): Eukaryota > Metazoa > Arthropoda > Insecta > Hymenoptera > Ichneumonidae > Tryphoninae sp. A BG-2022a. Next base: position 3,448 of record JAPYZT010007028.1, on the reverse strand, counting down.
GTCATCATTCTTCCTTTCCGGGTGGCCTCTCTGTCATCGGCTCCGGCTATTTACCCTCGCAGTTTGCATTCCATAAATCGAGGCATACCGCAATGGCGAATCTCCTCCCCATACACAGGGCCCAGACTTCCCCTCGCCCTTATTTCCTACCACCTTAACGTATATGCATATCTATACGCCTTCCTTTCACCGCGTCTTCCGGGGATAAAAAAAAATATGTTCCTCCTTCGCCTGGTACGAGCAGCCGCCCAGTTCAGTCACCCGGATATTAGAGTTATAAGCCCGACGGAGAGTTGTCGAGTGTCAGAGACGACGTCGACGACAAGGACGTTTTATGTATACGTATAGCGACGGTATGTTGTACATACGCATATATATATATATATATATATATTTGTACGTTGCGTGGAGGAGGAGGCTCGAAAGTAGGGTGCGCTGACTGAGGGCTGTAAGAGCGTGCGGCCCGGGACCAGCGAGGAGAAAAGTGATCGACGATTATGACGCTGAACGATAATCTCCGCACGCGTGTTTACCCGACTCTCGTATAGCTTCCCTCTCTCTCTCTCTTTCTGTCTCTCTCCCTCTCTGGTCCCCCTTCACTCTTTCTATCTCTATCATACATATGATCGATCATCGTTCAAAGAAGGTCGCGACGCCATCATCCTGGTTTTACCGAGGGAATATACAACCCTTATGTGTGTGTGTGTATAATTTTTATATATATGTGTATATGTTCTATATCTAGATATTAGCGCTACACCATACATTACTATGTATACTCTAAGAGAGTAAGAGAGAGAGAGAGAAAGGGGGGCAGAGAGAGACAGAGAGGGAAGGGGAGGGAGAGAGAGAAAGCGAGAGAGAGAGGGAGAGAGAAAGACGACAGTCAGCGAGCCAGCCACTGCCTCCCACGTTAGCCTGTCAAATATTTCGTCCAACCTGTCAAGTTCCCCTTTTTACACGCTTCGACGATTTCAAATTGATGTTATATCCACAGAAATACCCGGACGATAAATTATCGAGTGATATCTCACTCCCGGCCTCTCGTACCTCCAAAACCATTCCCCTCCCGAAACTGTCCCTCTCTCTTTCTCTCGCTCTCTCTTCGTCACTTGTTCGTTGGATTTGAACGAGCGACGAAGTGGACGAAAAGAAAAAAAAAAAACGAGGAAAAACAAAGTGACAAAACTCGCTAACCGAGTGAAAGAATAAGTACGCAAAGAGCGACGCGGGATGAACAACGCGAGGACAAGAATTTTCGTTTGAGGAGGGAAACGAAATTGAGGGATGAAAGAAATCGATAATAAAAGAAGAAAAAAAGTGGCATGAACAATATGGACGTCGCGAAATTGCAGAAATATTACCGTTCATCCAGCTTCGATCTCAACGGACTGGTAAGTGCTCCTGACTCGCTCATGACGAGTCTACTTGCACAAATCTATGTATGTATACGTATATATACGTACACGAAAGAATGAACCTTGAAGAGGCGTAGAGAGAAAGAGATGCTCAACGTTAGTGGACATAGCCTCTCGTTGAGCAAACGAACCTCGGCCAATACTCTTTCGTCCCTTTCTCTACTGTGGAGAAAAGTGAAGAGAGAGAAGAGCAACCCCAGTCCTCTCGCTGTTAACAGCAATCCGAAAGCTCAACACGAGAACGCGAGGGAAACTATGCTCGCAGCTGCTTCGAATCATCGCTTTTAATTGTAACGATAAAAATCTTGAACGATATATATATATATATATATATATGCCTCTATTCTCGACAAGATATATATATATATATATATATATTCTCAATATTTCACGTATAACGTTGAACTCTGAACAGTTATTATAACCCCAAATCCATTATATATACCACGCTCGAACGGAATCGTCCTATTTCTGTTACATAGATTTGGCGATTTCTCGTCACCGACAACGAACTCAGGTCGCTTCTTCGTTTAAGCCCGTACTGCGGTTTCGTCACGATTTCCGTTTTTGCCGTCGCACTTCTCGTATTCGCTTATTCTATTGCTGTAAGTAACTAAGTATATATATATATATATACATACATAAATGGTTTTTGATATTTATAGCCACGTGGCAAATATAACTGGGTAAGTAATATTATTGTTACTACTAAAAAAAAAACAAAATAGTCGTAAAAAATGAAAAATATCGAGTGCCTAAATCCGAACGATGATTTATCATTCTTATTTCTACCTTTTTGAAGTTAAGGAACACGATTTTTCATTCGAACGACGTTATAGCCGTGGAAGATTCCATTTTCGATATCGACGTGTCTATAGACATATATCGTTTATATATATATATATCGAAGCCTTAGAGAAGCATATATAATGTAGTATCTCCTTTTCGATGGTGACGATAACGTAACCGAGCGTTGGCTTCAAAGTCTCCAAGCCTCGCTCCCTGACTCTCAAATCGCTCGTCTATGAGAGACGACTGATACATTTTACATTTGCATCCCTTTCAGTACTACAGAACACAGAGAGAGAGAGAGAGAGAGAGATATAGAGAGGCGGAGTCAGAGAGAGGGAGAGAGAAAGCAGGCGGCGGGAGCAGCAACCCTCTTTACCCCATACAATTTTCACCCCTAGCCCTGTGGGCGATGTAAACTTCATTATGCCGTGAACAGGAGGATATATATATATATATATATATATATATATATATATACGTGTTTAGCGGAGCTTTCGGTGTGCGAGAAATATCGTTCGTAACCAGAAACCCAGAAGTTGAACACGCGTATATTCACGTACACATAGTATATAAGAAAATAATACACCCTCGAACGTACGGCCAAGTCAGAATTCCCGACTGCACGGATCCATGCTTATAAATAATTTAATATAAATAAGAGAAAAAAATAATAATAATAATAATAATAAAACAAAAATATAAGCGAAAGATCGTAGGTATTACTTGGCGCGTATCTGCACCCCCTGTCCGCCATCATTAAAAAACCACGGTAAATTTCGCCTTTCAGCTCAAGAAAACCGCGCAAATTCACACACACACACAACGGACCGACGATTTAAACGTTTCGCACATTCCGCCACTTCTTTCACTTCGCGTATTTCATTATGCGTTTTATTGAATTATTATTATTACTATTGTTATTATTGTCATTATTCATTTCGATCTCGGTAAAATTTAATTGGACGAAACGACGCCTTTATTGCTTATCGTTTTAAAAATAATTCCTTCTCTCACTCGTTTCGTTCTTCGCCATATAATTCTTGTCCCATTGTTGTTCGCAGAGTTCCAACGTAGTCAACTCGAACGAGAAGGTATTTCGAGGACTGCAGAGTGAAACGAACGAGGTAAATCGCCTTTCGATATTAAGTGCCGACGGTGTCCCGCAGTCTCGCCAAAACTAGTAAAAGTTCACGGGACAGAAAGAGAGAGAGAGAGAGAGAGAGAGAGAGAGAGAGAGA
>JAPYZT010007021.1:0-16810 GCA_030522965.1 Tryphoninae sp. A BG-2022a | reverse complement strand
TTCGACTTATACCCGAGAAGAGGTGAGGGTGAACCTAAATGTCCTGTTATCGCGTTTATTATTGATTTTTTCGTATTATTTTTTGTTTATTTGTTGATTATTGTTAAAAATTAGATGACAATTTGGTTAGTTGAAAATTAAATTTTTCATTTTACTCCCACCTTTGAGATTTAAACCAGATATTGATCTACTACAGTCGTCTAACAGAAAACCGCATCCACTATGGCCACAGTTGTCGTTGCTAGCGGGGATTTTATTAAGAAGGCGCTAGCGAGGAGAGGAATATCTGATAGATCAGCAACAATCGCCTTGGCCTCAGTCACTAAGTCGACGTTAAAGCAATACGAATGCCCAATTAAAAAATGGCGTATATTTTGTGTTCAAAGGAAGTTGGACCCTTTATTGATAAACTTCACAGCACTGCAAGATTTCCTGGCTGAAGAATTTCTGAACGGGGTTTTGTACACAACAATAAATTGTTATAGATCGGCTCTGTCATTCGTATTTGGCCCGAACATTGCAGCGGATTCAGGAATCAAAAGAATCTGTAAAATCGCATATAACCTTCGTCCACAAAAGCCCAAGTATAACTCTACATGGGACCCAAAAGTGGTACTCGAACTTCTTGCCATGTGGACGCCAAATAACAATATTACGTTAGAACAGCTATCTAGCAAACTAGCGGCGCTGTTAGCTTTAGAGACGGGACATAGAATACAGAAATTGTCGCTTATAAACATTAATAATATAGAGGTATCAAGAGATATCATACAAATTAAGATTCCTGCTCAAATTAAAACCTCAGGCCCAAAGAGAAAACAGCCCATACTAACCCTCCCGTTTTTCGATAAAAAAGAGATCTGCGCTGCCCAAACAATACTCGATTACTTAAAATTAACCCAAGAAATTCCCGGAGAAACGGAAATTCTATTTATATCGTTCAAAAAACCGCATAAGGCGGTGGGCACGCAGACAGTAAGTAGATGGATTAAAAAAGTTTTAAAAGAGAGCGGGATTAATACGGACTGTTTTGGAGTATACAGCCGTCACGTCTCCACATCTGCGGCAAAACGCGTGGGTATCAACATTGATACGATTAGGGCAACAGCGGGCTGGACTAAAGAATCCACGACCTTTGCGAGGTTTTATGATCTGAATATCGTACAAGATAAAACAGAATTTGCCAAGGCTATATTTAATATGTAAGAATATTATGTAAACATTACTATGTTAAAACACTGTTCTGCGAGTTATAATATCAAGAAAAAAACCAACTCGTACACGCTAAGAGTTAACAAGAAATAAATTTTCGGTTCAAGCGTGAAGTGTAATAACCAAAGTATATGAGTTGAGTCGTAACGTAGCTTTAAACATCTACCAAGTGATCTCAAGGAAGACGCACGAAATACAATTGATCGATTAAACGAACTTACCTGTAAGTGAAGTTCAATCGTAATTGCATGAAGGGCCTCTTCCGAAGAGATCAGTCCCCCCCGTAAAATAATACAATTTTCCTTTTTTCCCATAGCTGATTTAAATCAGTCCTATATACGTTACGACAGACTTTGAATAATGAGGCTAATGTCCGAAAGTGGACACCGCGAGGGCGCAAGGGTGCCCCTGTTTTGTTCTTTAGCTTTAAACAGGTGATAAGGTCGGTACAGAGTGGAGGACTACCAAGTGATCTCTTCGGAAGAGGCCCTTCATACAATTACGATTGAACTTCACTTACAGGTAATTTCGTTTAATCGATCAATTATAATGCAATTATCATTTTTTAATATTCAATGTTTCACTCCCTACATTGAACATTTAAGAATATTATTAAATATCACTCGAATATTATTCAAATCTTTCAAACATTATTCAAATATTTGAATATTATTATTATTATTATTATTGGAATATTATTCAAATAATATTAAATAATATTCTTAATTGTTCAATATATATTATTATATATTAATGTGAGGACGTGAAGATTAAAACATCTGAAAGAAGTTGCTCATTCATTTTATATGAAATCTGAGTACAGCATCAGATTCCGGTGATCGACATACCTCAAATTAAAAAAAAATGTTAAAATAGGCCCATTGGTTCTTGAAATAATCAAATAAATAGATACGAAAGTTGGACCAAGCGCGCTTTTATTACTATATATGCGGCTTCCCCGTGTCTGCCGGTCTGCCCCAATTACTCGAGCACTTTCGAGCGCTCGGGCGTGTTTGGTCATGTTTAAGCGCGATTTTCACCTACTTAAACACAATTAAACGAAAATCTAAAATTGACGATTTATAGGTCAAGAATTCTAGTTTCAAAAGCCGCTTGTTAAACTTAAATCGGATGACCTCCAGAGCATCGAGCCTTTCCGCAAAATACAGCACAATTAAATGTTCATTGCAATAACGCAAAAACTAATTATCCGACAGCGCCCAGATTTCGCACGCAAAAAGTACGCATTTATACCTATTATCTCGCGTAGAGCCTGGCCTACAACTTTAAAAATGGCGGAGTTATACATTTTTGAACAAAGCGTTGTTTTTCTCGGTTCTGTCAGTGTATCCCCCTTAATTATTGACCGATCGGTTTCTTTCAGCGCTCATTTTATGCGTATTTCAATTACCCACAATTCGTCTATTGGGACCAAACAGATTCCTTTATTATTTTCTGTGTTTATGAGCAAAACCACGAAAAGAATGTGTTTTTTTTCACTAATTTGTTAGTAACAGAAAGTAAAATGGGAATCAGGAGTCGAAAAGTGGTCAGTTATGATCGGAAGGCTGTTCCGCGTCTGATGGTCACTCGCCGTTATCGGGTGCTATTTTTATCAAAAATTGGTGATTTTAAAGCTCTATTGCTTAGACTAGATGGGTAGCTGCGGGTGAAGAACTACAAATAGTCATGAAATACTGAAAACGCAGGTCTTTCAAGCTTCGACGCGCATAGAACTGCTACGCTATACTTTCTGCAGAACTGATAGCCGCAGAGAGTTTTAATAACCATAAAAGTAAAGTTAAGAATAATAAAATGTCCCATGCAAGAATAAAGTAAGTGGAAACCACGCGTTTTTCACAAAAAAGAAAGTGGTAGGTATAGTAATGCATCGATCTCCTACAATATTCGTAACTCAAACGTTTGACCTCTCGCGAATGAAACATTCATAAGATAGACAAATGCCTAAATGTCACGTCTTGTCTTAAAAATGATTTTGATTATTAACTTTCTGATGTTGATTGGCCAAAGAAAATTTTACTCAACTTATTTATAAATACGTTCTGTTATGCTTTTCGAATAATGAAATGAAGAAGCTTAAAATATTTGTAATTTATGTCGTTTTTTTTAATATTATCACCTGCCCCATGTCTCTCATATCTTGCCACAAGTACGAGGCTAATTGTAATAAATAACTTGTTTTGGTGGAACATCTCTAGTATTAAAAACAACAAACTTTCCCGAAGTAATACAACGAAATTGTATAAATAATTAAAAATATTAATTGTTTTTTCAATAATCATTACAACTAGCCCCTACTTAACTCCCCTACACGTTATACATTGCAGAGGTGCCAATTCCGCCGCGATCCCAACGTAATTGATCAAACTGTCACTTATATAAGGACAGTAGAGTTATTAAGCAGGTCAAAGTAGGATTTATGGTGCGACAACATCTCATAACAGATCTCTTATTCACATATGTCTTCTCGTTTAATTCGTCCACGACACGAAATACAGGTTTCAGGATTTGATGCGTTTGTCTCTCTTATGCACATATTCGTACCTTTTTATGTCAAAGGCGTCCACTTTGGTTGGCGACCGCTCTCCCAACCTCTTAGTATACGTGGTGCATCGCTAGAATTTCAACTCTGAGAGTTTCCTCTCTATCCTGACTCACCAGTCGGGCTGATCCCCTTCTCTCGCACGCGATTGCTTTATACGAGCGTCGGAATCACCGGTTCATGCTTACATACTGTCATATATCCGGTATATACTACCTACCCCGTACCACCACTATGGCGTTATATACGATATGTACTACTGTTCGATGTAGTATCGAGCGCGTTTTATACGCTTTTTTTTCATCGAATCGGTGCGTTCATACGAAATCTCATAAATCGTGATGTAATATAAGAGAGATTCATAGCTAAAATCATACTTTATTCGAACATTCGATGAAAACTAGAGGATTTTTTGTTCACATCATTCATGAGAATGGATAAATTAATTCATAATTTATAAATTTGTTAAAGTTCCTTTGTCAAAAGTTCATCAACATGAAATTCGATGGACGACCTTTCACATTTCCGAAATGATTTCTATGGGTATCTTGCCTTTTCTCATGAACGCTTGCTTTATCATCGAACAGTTCTAAAGAAAATAAAATTAAAAAATAGATGCTATACATAAGCTTTGCAATGGAGATTTTTGTGTATTTTTTCTTGATTTTCTCTAATGGCTGTTTACGGGGCTTATTTTATCGTATTTTGCTTTGTTCTTATGTTAGTTTGCGACGAAAATTAAAACAGTTTTAATCCAGGTCATTCGCATGACATAATTTGTTTGCTCCAAGTAAAAGATATTTTGAAAAAATGTATTTTTTACTCATCCAATTCCTTAACTCGTAGATAGCGAATAAAATTAGATCAAATAAAAAGTGAAAAGATAATCATATTTTAATTAAATTATTGTCCCAGTCACTAATACTCACTCTTTTGTAACGTCAGACGGATGAAAGAGATTGAAATCTTGAAACACGACCTGCACTCTCTCTTTGCCTCGCCCTTGAAAGTCATATCTGCAGGTCCCCCTCGACGGATAAGGATTCGGATAGCCCGGTGATGTTACGACACCGGTTTTAGTCGAGTCGCTATGGAAAACCATATCGCACGATGATATTTTATTATGATAAGTAGATAGATTTAAGAACTGAACATAAAGAAATGAATACACAGAATTCGCTACAAACATCGACGCTCTTTTCGCTCCCGCGGTTGCACACGCTCTCCCCCCATTCGGCTCTCCCGTCACTCTCCCTACTCCTCCGCCTAAAGCGCCCCTCATGGCCGACTGACCCGCTCTCGCGCGCGCGAAATTTGAACTCACAGTTCGGCCAATCCTGACTATAGGCCGTCCTCGGCCTTGCACTCTCCTTTTTTTTCTTTTTTTTTTGTCGGCTATCTACATATCGTCTGAAGGGGATACACTTGTCTCTCTCGACAACGTCGTATCAGGAGCTTTCCATTTCCGCATATTTGCCGGCTCCCAAACACCCTGATAGGGTTTTTGCGTCATTTGAAACTCGTCTATATCGGCGATGACGTACCTATCATTCCTTAATTCTTTAATCACTTGGTACGGCCCTTTGAACTGTGGAATTAGTTTGGGGGAAACTCCCGCAGCACTCTCAAAATTTCTGATCATTACCCAATCACCTACCCCATACTTGCACTTCTCTTTGTGCTTCTTATCATAATACGATTTGGCATATTCTTGAGCCTTGGTCACCTTCTCTTTGGCCTGGTGTCGCGCGTTCTCCAAATCTATTGGTTTCGGAGTTACCGCCTCATTTAGGAATTCCCGGATCTCGTCGACATGTTTACCCCTTTGTTCTATTCCAAAAAACAATCGGCTTGGAGTCTCGCCGGTAGTTTTGCAAGCCGTGTTATTAATGGCAAATTCTAGCTCCCCCAACACCTTATGCCAAACCCTACCCGCGTCGTTATCGGCCATTTTACTTAACATCGCTTTCAACACGCGATTCACGCGCTCCACCTGGCCGTTTGCTTGCGGCGATCCAGTTGCAATCTTAATATGCTTGACCCCGTATTTACTTACAAAGTCCGAAAATTCTGCCGACGTAAAGGCGCTTCCTCGATCCGTCGTAATGACCCCCGAGGTTTGCTATAATACGAAAAGTATTGTTTTAGACTTTCTATCGCTTCCTTACCATTGGTGGTTTTTGTCGCATATAATCGGACGTATTTTGTAAAGTAATCGACCACGACAAAGAGGTACTTTTTCGCGACAATTTTGAAGTCAATAGGACCAGCATGGTCACAGTGCAGTTTCTCCAGTGGAACCGATGCTGTTTCCTCTCAATTTTCCCGCTCGAAGGCGAAAACGCGATTCATTTCAAGCAGTTTCATACATGACAGTGAATCTTCTCTTTGAGTTTCAGAAACCAATAACTCCGCTTAATAATATCATACATTTTCTCTGTACCGACATGACCCAGGTCGTCGTGATATTTAAACAATACATTCGCCTCCATGTTAATCGGCACGTAAAATAGTAGATTCTCTCCGCTCTTTCTATAACTAAGCCATTCCTCAGCTCGAAGAATTTTTGCTCTTTTTCCTCAAGTTCCTCTCATAAAGCCTTTCGCGGCTACATCTTGACTTTGGCATAGGGCTAGATTCAATTCGAAGGAATTGTCCTTGACCACGAAAATCCCCCTAGCCCGACTAAGACCGTCCGCATGTAACATTTTTTTACCCTCTCGGTGTTCTAACACGTAATCGTACTCGAGAAACTCCAAGGCCCATCCCCGAATACGTGGATTGATATCCTTTTTTTTTAAAGCGAGAGTCAACGAGTTACAATCTATAACGATTTTAAACTTTATCCCATACAGGTAAATTCTAAATCTTCGTAAGGCATACCAGATCGCCAGTGTTTCCAATTCAAAACTATGGTACTTGCTCTCGACCTCGGTGGTTCTCTTCGAAAAGTAGAAGATCGGATGAAATTTTAGGTCCGCTTTACGTTGCATTAGCACTGCGCCATATCCGACTGAACTCGCGTCACAATGCAGTTCTGTTTCATCTCGCGGGTTGTAAATAGACAAAATCGGAGCCTCGATCAGCTTCTTTTTTAGGAGATCAAAAGCCTCCAGCTCTTCGCTACCGAATTTGAATTTCGCATCTTTCCGCAACAAATCATATAATGGTTTTGCTACGATAGAGAATTTGTCTATGAATTTCCTAAAGAATGAAGATAGCCCGACAAATCCTCGAACTTCTCTTATGTTCATTGGTACGGGAAAATTCAAAACCGCGGCCATCCCGTTCTCTGTTGGGTGTATCCCCTTCCGTGTTACATGATACCCCAAATCGCCTATTTCGCCGTATACAAATTTACATTTATCAAATTTTAATTCCAATTTGTTTCGAACGAGCAGGTCCAAAACTTGTTTTATCACTTGCAGGTGATGCTCGAGAGTTACGGAAGCAATTAACAAATCATCCATATACGCGACAACTTCGCCGCTTGATATCAGATTCTCAAAAATCTTGTTTATATAGCGCGTGAAACGAGTCGGTGCTGGTTTCAGTCCAAACGGAAGTCGGAGGTACTCGAATTGGCCGAAAGGTGTTATAAAAGCCGTGTACTTAATCGAGCTTTCCACGATTCTAATAAGATGAAATCCGTCTCGTAGATCTAAGCAACTGAAAAAAATCTTGCCCTCTAGTAAATCTAACTGGTCTTCTATAATCGGCAACAGGTGATTATCCCTCGCGATGAACGAATTTAACTTGCGGAGTCTACGCACATTCGTAACTCTCCATTCTTCTTTCTCACCAGGACAATGGGAGACGTATATTCCGATACGCTCGGTCGTATTATGTTTTTCTTTAACAACTCGTCGAGTTTTTTCTTCACCTCCTCCTTTTCGCCGTACGATAGCCTCCTTGGCCCGAAATGAAAAGGTTGATGCTCTTTCAAAACTAACTCGATTTCTGCGTCCGTTTCAGGCTTTTCCGGCCTCTGGGGTAAAATATACTTTTGTTTAATCATTTTCTTTAACTCGTGTCGCTCTTCCCCTCGGATTTCCTCGTTAATGTCGAGTTCAACGCCCCCTTCGTCGTTTGCGTTCTCTACCTCGATATTCAAGATTTCCAATACGTCCTCTTGAATATCTTCCGAATCCTGTACTAGTTTAAACCTGAATTGTTTTAAAACATCGCGTCCTAAAACCGCTCCCGTCCTCATCGTATTATTGTCAACAACCAACAATTGCAAATTCTCTTTTGATAATCCGTTCAACCAGATTTTAACATTGACCTTACTCAAAATTTGTAATTTAGAATTATTTATCCCATGAAAACGTGACTCATGGGCCTCGACTTTTTCGATCGCATCGTTCAAAATATATTTTTCTTTGATAAAACTGACGGGGCTCCCCGTGTCAGACAATGAGCCTAACTGTAGACTGAATCGCTCTCCTCCGTACTCGAACTCGTACTTCACTCGCCGTTCGAAGCTGTCGCCCTTGATTTGCCTCTCATCGACGTGAGCGACTTCCTTCTCCGATGAATACATTTTGGCCTTAGCTTTCGGGCAGTCCTTGATGAAGTGCCCTTCCATGTTGCATTTAAAACACACCTTCTCCTTCTTTATCCTCGTACACTCCTTGGAGACGTGACCGATGCCTTGGCAATTGTAGCAACGCACGTCACCCCTGTCTTGCGATCCTTTCTCGTAGCCGCACACCGATCTTGTGCTCTTCGCCTCCGGTGTCGCCTTTGGAAATCTTGACTCGCTCCTGCCGACATTATTTGTCACCACACTTCGCCCTTTAAGCGAAAACTTTTCGAAAGCCGTGAGTAGCGTGTCCACATTGGCAAAATTTTGTAATTCCGCCTGACCTCTGACCGATGGATCGGGAATACCCTCGATTAAATAGTCAACCATTTCATCCTCGTCGATTGGAATTCGACGGCCCATTATAATTTTCTCGTGGGCATACTCGCTAAAAGGCTCGTGAACTCTCCATGTCCGCTCTTCAAACTGTCTTCTCAATGCGCGTTTCCGTGGCCTGTGATCGAACATCGCTTTCATATTTTTTAAGAGGTCCCTCAACGTCGACGTGAGATTTCGGGGGTTAGCGTGAAACCTTCTAAGGCTTTTCCTTTTAGCCTCGTACTCACCAGGACTTTCGTTCTCTCCTCGGTTAGTTGGTATGTATCTTTCACAAATTTTATCTGCACTTCCCAATTTTCGTATCCACCGTCGCTTCCATCGTATACCCCCACCAGTTCTTTTATTTCACTCAGATTAACCCTTTCGCGATTTTCTGACATTCTACCCCGGAATGGCATGGTTCGATCTTCGGGTGAAACGTCTCGCGATCTGCCGTCGCATCATTTCCAGCTCCCGCTCTGCTCGCTCTTGTCCGTGCTTGTACCGCTCTAATTCTTGGCGAAGCAGCGCTATCATATTTTCGCCCGTGGCGTCGTCGTCTTCATTTTTCGACGCATTCTCTTCCCCACCACTTGCTCTTATCCACTCTCTATTGGGATCGTCAGCGTCCAATCTACTTATCAACTCGGTTTTTGTACCCGCCGTCGATAAATTCCTCTGTCCGCACAACTCCTTTAATAGCTGCACCTTGAGCGTAGTCGGGTCCGCCATTTTTCTCTCGAGCAATCACAATGGTTCCTCTCTTGGCGAGAACACAGCCGCAATTCCTCGTGAACTCTGCCGACACTAGCGACGCCTCTCGTCCGTTGCTCACACTTCGTTCCTCTGGACAGCTCTGGCTTCTCGAACTGCGTAGGAACACTTGAAGCTTCTAGAAGCCTCTCGAAAATTCGTTCGCACATAGCAGATACAAATTTTTCTTTACTGTCTTCACTCGACCCGGCCTCCCACAGCCGCACCGATCCTCGCGCCAAATTTCCTCCTCGACTAACTGGCCTTCCGATACCTTTCCCGGAATCCAGCGAAATCCCTTTGTTCACTCTTCAACACCTCACAATTCCGACGCTACACGTCGAATTCCTCTTCTGCATTGGATTTCGAATCTCACTTCTGATCTTGTAAGCATCCACACAGGATAAGGGTTAGAACTATTTTATTATGATAAGTAGATAGATTTAAGAACTGAACATAAAGAAATGAATACACAGAATTCGCTACAAACATCGACGCTCTTTTCGCTCCCGCGGTCGCACACGCTCTCCCCCCTATTCGGCTCTCCCGTCACTCTCCCTACTCCTCCGCCTACAGTGCCCCTCATGGCCGACTGACCCGCTCTCGTGCGCGCGAAATTTGAACTTACAATATGGATAATTAGCGAAAATAAAAATCAAAGCTAAAATGATGCATTAAAATTGTGTTTGAGCCTATTGCCGTCAGTCGAGACGCAAGAAAATAACATAAGTGGTTTGATTCGGAAGCAACTTGGTATGCGCGCGGTAGTTTTCCGGGCTCCTTATTATGAATCGGTACCATTGAAATCCGAAATTTGAAATACCGGATGATTTGATCAGAAATAACTTATTTAGATGAAACTCGATATGCCTAGTCAAAATCCAAATATGTTTTCGTGTTTTCTTCTGCGTTATATTAAATTTGTCGTTGTTTACTCCGAAAATCGATTGTAGAGTTCCGATTTTCCATATTGAATGCAACATTAACAAATTTAAATATCCATTTCTCTAGGAAATAGGAATTGAATAAGCAACACTTATTAGCTAGTTCTATATTCTATAAAGTTTAGAATTTATTATGCATATGACACTCGAAAGGCACGCCTTTCTCCTAACATATATTAGTTAAGACTAATACAGAGTCGAAAAAGATCGATTATTCGGTCCGTACTAATCGCTCGGGTTTAATACGAACGCAATGTAAACATAAATAGTATATAAACATAACACACGGTGTTCTCGGTATACGATAAATTACTTTGTCAACATACACATAATGCATATAAAGAAACCAACGAACTGCCTCAAAAATTAATCGATAATATTAAGCAATGATGAACCTTGCTTGCGCTTGCTGGAGAAACGTATGAATGGTCCAACATATTTGTTGCTTAGGATTAAGGAATCCTAGAAAAAACCTAATCAGAACATAGATCTTAAATTAAATCATAATCAATTTTTCATTAATACTATTCCAAACCCATTCCGGTTCTTAGTTTCAAGAATTTGACTGCTGATGATCTTATAAAGTCGATCAGCCAATTGGTTACCCGTAGAAATATAATATATTTTTATTTTATTACATTTTTCTCAATCTGTTCTTTCAAGAAATGATATTTGATATTAATGTATTGTGATTTTTCATGGTTAGTTGGATTGTTGGCTGTACTGGCACAACCAGTATTGTCTTCGTAAATTATGATTGGTGTAACGGTATTTGTATTAATATTAGGTACCAATGATTTCAAACACAGTGCTTCTCTGACAGTTTCAATAGAGCCATGTATTCAACAAAATATGCTACTACTATTATAATATCTGGCTTTTTGTATTCCCCAGCATATCGTACATCTCTCAAATAATTTAAATAAGTAGCCTGATGTACGTCTTGTATTATTTTCATCATTTCCTCCCCGACATATCTATTTAAAAGATCATTATAATCACCTTGGATATAATATAAGTCAATTTAAGATGAACTGAATCTTTAAGATATCTTAACAATCTTTTCCGGCATCTCCAGAGTTCTTTATTATTTTTATACAAATATCTGCTTAATAGATCGATGGCTGTTTTATATCGGCTCGTGGACATACCATAACGATACATTAAACAACCGATAAAATTTCGACAAGAGGCATCATATTTCTTGTCACATTTTGACGCTGAATAATGTATTGTAGTTTACTTTCGAGAGGCGTCTTGACAGCTTTACAATACTGCATATTATATTTCTTCAAAGTCGTTCCGATGTATGCACTTTGATCCAAAGTTATTCTACCGCCACTTCTCTCAATTTTAATTCCCAAGAAGAGTTTAATATCTTTCAAAACAACCATGCACAATTTGTTTATCAGATCATTTTTTAAATTGCTCGTTGTTTCAATACTTGCCTTAGCAATTACGAGATCATCCACATAAAGTGCTACATAACTATTTTTACATGCATTTCCTTTATCCAAAATAAAAAATATCCAAAATAACGATCAACAGAGAAATTTTGAAAACCTTTACGTTTTAGAACTTATTGAACAATTTCAGACTAGTATCTTGAGCTATGTAATGGCTTTATTCAGTTTACAGACGTGATTACTCTGACTTATAATTCCTGCAGGAACTTTCATATAAATTTCCCCCTTTAATACGTCATTTAGAAATGCTGTTTTCACATCCATGTGATGAACCGACAAGTCAAATTGATTGTAAAATGCCAATATAAATCTACAACTTGCAATTTTTGCAACTAACGCGAATGTTTCATTATAGGTAATCTATTAGATATTCTTGACTGAAACCTTGAGCAACCAGACAAACTTTATATTTTAATGGGTTTCCGAATTTATTGTTTTTAATACCAAATACCCATTTACAATCCACCATATTTTTATCTTCCGATTTTGGAACCAAAGTCCACATTTTATTGATTAAAAGAGAATTAATTTCATGTTTCACTGCATACTGCCACTGAACTTCATATTTTGTATTTTAAATTTCTTGATATGAAGTAGGAACTGTTGCATACAATAGATTAAGCGCACACGAGATAATCATCTGGTATATTATCGTATATTATAAGAGATAGTAGAACATTTTATTTCATCACTTCTTCTTTTCGATTGAGAACTTTGAGATAAAGATTCATTTTGCATATCATCTGTTTTAATCACAGATTTATTTGGCTCATCGCAAAATTTCCCATTTTTACTATACGAGTAAGTCTTTTTTATTTCTGATTTTTGTGTATCTGATTTATCACTATTAGATTTATGAGACTTTACTGAGTTGAACTGAATGTCAGGTGCATCAGTTTTATCACAGGAATTTTTATAATTAATCCCTTCGGGTTTTACTGTTGGCCTAGATATCAACCAATTTGTTTAATCCGCAATAACATCTCTTATCACAATCACATTTTTCACATTCCACACCTTATATCCATTCGGTTCACATCCAACCAGTGTCCCTATCTAAGATTTTTCTTCAAATTTTGTTTGCTTGGTTTTATTATGTACGCAAGCAATCGAACAGAAAACCTTTAAATATTTTAATTTGGGCTTTTTATTTCGCCACAATTTATATGGTATTTTGGCTTGCCTCGGAGCTTTTGATGGATTTAAATTAATTAGTAATATTGCAGTAAAGCGATAAAGTCCGCTTCTCCCTAGAAAACTTTTTCTAAGCTAGCACCAAACATCATTGCCCGAGATTTTTCAGTAATGGTTCTTATCATACGTTCTGAAACATGATTTAATTGACGGGTTCGTGGAACTGTCAAATGATAGGGCATACCTTTTTTCGTGCGATAATTGTTCATCTCAGTTGGCAAATATTCCCTTCCATTATCCCTGTATAAGTTAACAACTTTCGAATTGAAATGAGTTTCGCTCTTTATAATATAGTCTCGAAAGACTGAAAAAAACACGTCGGATTTATATGTAATCAAATATGTCATACAATAATGCGCGAATTGATCTACAAAACACACACAATATTGTTTGGGGCCAATTGCTGAAGGAGTAATTAGAGCACAAACGTCAGACTGAATAATAATGGCCGTTTGACATTACTTTTATTTTTTATCTTTTCGAATGATAGTCGCGCTTATTGCTTTGCGTTAATGCACACTTCACATAAAATATTATTAAGTTCCACCTGATCGATTCATTTTATAACAATCATCATCTGTTTTTTCTTTGATTCTAGAAATTAGGTTTTCCAATGTGACTCAAACGAGATTAATGTCACAACTCATAATAATTATCACCTGTGGCATTATTTACTTGAGCAAAAGAATTAACTATGTTTCTAGCGATTGAAAAATCGATTGCAGTTAAATTATTCAAAGGTTATCTTTCATTATGGTCTTACCACCTTTGCTGATTGCAACACATTTTCCGTCGAAAACAACGATCATACCTGCCTGTTGTATTCTTCGGACACACAATAAAGTATTTAGGAAATCCGAGCTTTAAAAACGTCCTCTATGAGTCCTTGTATACCCATGTTACTGATGACTATCAACTGCCGGCTAAGTCATCTCTGCTTACGAGGTGGTCCGTTGCCCCCGAGCCCAGAACGAACATGATCTCATTTTTGTTTGTCTTCAATCATGGATTCGTCGTCTCCAACAAAGAAAACAAATCCTGAAGAATCATTTGATGTTGATGATTGAGTAATTTTAACGGCCTGCAATGTTCTAATGTTCTCGGTGTCTTTGTAATGCATTCCCCTATATTTAGTAGAAATAATGTTTCTTCACGTGACCTTATCTGCCACAATAATGCCATTTTAAATGTGATGACATTTCATTTGATTTATACACCTATTTTCTGAGTTGTCCCTGATGATAATTTTGTTTACCCTGGCGATAATTCGTTGACGGTCTTCGAATTTCGAAGTTTTGTTTGTCTTCAACTTGAACTACCTCTGCACTTATATCGTGGTACTCGCGTTGTTAGTTTGATTTTATGATCCGGGTGTCTTATCTTGACAAAGGCCAAAGTTAAATTATCTTCTGACAATATCCCTATTGCAGTTATTGCACCATCGTAATATAAAGGAATTGTCAATAAAAATGAGACACTTTGTCGGTTTCGTCCAGTTTTGTATCTGCTGCTAATAATTCCATGATAAAATCATCGAACATTGAAAAATGTTTTATCAAGGTAGTTTCACCTTAGGTACAGATTTAACCCTAGTAATTTCTTTCTCAGGGCTACCTATGGCAGTAGCAATACTCTGTCGTTCGTAACTAATATTCAAATTGGACAGAACTTGACTTGCTGTATTCTCTGCATTTGCAAAACCAAGACAAGAATCCGATAAATATTCTACAATAACGCTTTTAGCAATTCGTTCAGCTTTGTACCATTCCATGGTCAACGGATTCGAAATGGCAGCATCAATGATTTTACGCACATCGAGTTCATTCAACAAGGCGTGTATCCTAACTTTCCGCACACTGTATCCGTTACCGTTAAAAGCTTTAATGTTCCTTTTCCCATTTAAGTTATCCATAGTTTTTTGCACCAAAGCACTACAATTTAGTTATTACAACACTTACTTAGTAGTTAGTTCTATATTCATAACAGATTTTAGAAATTATTCTTTATACGACCCTCGAAAGGGACGTCTTTCTTCTAGTATATATTAGACAAGACTAAAGAATAGCAGAGTCCAAAAAGGAAATCGGTTAACCGGACTTATCGCTCTGGTCTACGGGCGTAACATAAGCATAAACGGTGTATGAACATAACAGAGCATTCTCGGTACATGATAGATTAGTTTTTCAACATACACTTATGCATATAAAGAAACCTTAAAAACCTTAGTAAGAAACTTAAAAGCCCGCCATATGCCAATTTTCATCGACATCCTAATACCTCATCAATTTTCGCACAGCCATTTTTTATTCGCCCAACTTTTACCAGTATAAAAAGAAATCCCGACCGAGTCACAAATTGTTCAATTACCGGTCTAATAAATTTCATTTCGTTTTAATTACTATTCCCTCTGTCGAAACGATATTTGTTTATTTTAAATAATCCGACTTTTTTTCTCGGTGTGTCGTTTGCGTGATAAAAAAGCTACACAGCTGTATTATTTCGCTGCTAGTGCTCTTCTTTATTTACCCTTCCTTTTGTTGTTGTTATGTGTGTGTGTTTTTTTCGAGCGCTCCGGCTCTGTTGGGAGCCGATACTGAAAGAATCCCGATAGGAAAACGTTAGTGCACGCTTATACAGTATATGTATGCACAACAGAACGGATTTTCGTAGTGGCGAACGCCCACCCAGCAGTCGTGAGTCATAAATTCACGCGAATAAATCTTTCACGACTCTTGGTTAGTCCGGGTAACGTTATACCTCCTCTCGATCGTTCTTGCGTGAAGTGCGCTCACAGGGCAAAAGAGAGAGAGAGAGAAAGAGGGACTGAGGGAGAGGGGGAGAGGGAGAGGGAGAGGGAGAGGGAGAGGGAGAGAGGGAGAGAGGGAGGGAGGGAGAGAGGGAGAGAGGGAGAGAGGGGGAGAGAGAGAGAGAGAGAGAGAGAGAGAGGGAGAGGGAGAGAGGGGGAGAGAGGGGGAGAGAGAGGGAGAGAGAGGGAGAGAGGGGAAGAGAGAGAGAGAGAGAGAGAGAGAGAGAGAGACGATCGACCTTCTATATGTGGGTGTCACCCCCCCACCCCCCCGGTCCCGCGCACCGCCTCGCGCGTACCCCCTAACAAATAATATAACTATATATCTTGTCGTGGCATAAATTAATTTTCGTGATGGTTGAAGCCGGTCTCACGGTGGTTCTACGAACTTGGGTTGTAAATTATTAATATACTATAATATCGCAACGAGGCCACTGGAAGGAGGGAAAGGAGTCTGGATTGGCGCGGAGAGGAAAATACGCGATGGTTGCTACGATCGAGTTGGCGAGGGGGAAGGTATATAGGAAGAGAACGCGAAAGCTTGCGTAGCTGAATCCAGCGTTGTCGAAACAATACACATACACACAGAGACGCGCGCGTCTATATGAATAAGTCAATGCATAAGTGAGCACATGCATACGTATATCCAATATATAAGAGTACTTTATACTCGTATACATATTATGAAACTCCGAAACGCAGCTATAAACATGATACGAATGAAGATTGCCGTTGGCCCCGCCGTTTAATTAGCGAATCCGTCGATTGTGGCACAAATGTTAATATGTATGTGCGTGAGACGAGAAACAGACAGATCCAGGTGAAGACCTCGGAGCGCCCAAACTATGTGACGTATACGATTAAACGGCGCCGAAGCTTCCAGCGATCGATAATCGAGCGGAACATTAGTCATTAATTTATGTGGTTGTTCTATATATATATATATATATATATATATATATATATATA
>JAPYZT010007020.1:0-11273 GCA_030522965.1 Tryphoninae sp. A BG-2022a | reverse complement strand
TTGTTCCATATATATATATATATATATATATATATATATATATATATATATATATATATATATATACGGACATAAAAACTGAAAACGTGAGAAATCTCGATGCGACGATTTCGCCGCGTATACACCATTTCATAAATTTCACCGCAAGATTTAATGTACCACGTGCATTTCCGACATTTTATGTGTAATTTTTTTTTTCTCGTTTCGTAAAAAAGAAGCTCGTCATCATAGTTTAAGCATTTTCCATATACGTTTGAGATTCATTTAATTTTTGCGTGCAACGTCATCTTACATCGCTATCGCCCTGATCGACGTTAATTTCGCAAATGCGCAAATTAATTCACGACAATTTTCATAAAACCCGATGACGAGTTGATTACATGAAAAAGAAAAGAAATGACCTTATAGAGGGTATAATCGTCGGCACGTTATGTTCGTGACGTGGGTACGTATTCACGCCGGATCGCCGGGAACACCGGCTTCATTAGTTAATTAAAGTCCGGCATGGAATAATTATTACACGATCGTACAAAGAGAGGGAAAAAGAAAATACGCGAGGCATACGGAGGAAGGGTTAGAAAGGGGCGGTTCAAGATTAGTATCGCGGTCTCTCGATCTATTGATCGCGTCAAAAAACATTTTTTTTCTCTCTTATCGAATGTAATACTCGACGACAAATTGCGATGAACGAGTCAAGTGCTCCGACATCCAATTGAATGCTGGAATACTCGACTCGGGAACAGGACGAGAGACAGAGAGAACATGACTGGAATGTATCTTCGTCCTCCCCCCCCCCCACTCCCCCCGCGTCCCATTGGCCGTTACAGCTATAGAATTCTTTGAAACTCGATCGTCTCTCCGCATTTCACATTCCTCGATAACTTATCGACTTTTCCCATTATTCATAATAAAGACGCAAATAAACCTCGTACGTATTTGCGTCTCGCGTCTCATTGAAATTGTCGAGAAAAAAAGAGTAGGGGTTCGCCGACCTCATTCTCATTCGTTGTTTTTGTTCTTTTTTTTTGTTTTTCGTTATTTCTTTCATTCGTTTATTTAATATATAACTGTACACTTTGTGATAAATCGAACAGAAAGAAAGAAAAGGAAATATCGATAGACAAGACTTTTCCTTTCGATCGATTTACGCGACGATCCAAGACTCGTCGTTCCCGATCGAAAGTCACGATGATGGATCGGGGTCAGAACTTTAGACTGACGTCAATATAGGTTCGAGGCGAGATTCATGCAATCGCGCTTCATGGGGTGAACGAACTTGCGCGATGCATCGGCAATAAAATCTTCCTACGACGTAAAAAAACTCAACGCGGCTCGTTTAATTTTCCATCTAGAAGCTAGAAAGTGGAATTTCATATCGACTACCATGCTTCGTTTGCGAAAAAGACATTGTGCCCACGCACGTATGAATCAAGAAAAAGCGTATCTTTCATTTCGTTTTCTTTGATTATTTTCCGTTTATTTATTTGTATTCGCAAATCGGCAATTGGACTGAAACATTAAAAAAAATACAACGGGTTTTTCGTTTCGAAAAAATGGATTTTCTAGATAATATAAAAGAAAACATAATACTAAAAAAGAGTAAAAAATAAGTAAATGATTTTAGATATTTATAAATTTTACGTGCTCGTTATTCCATTCTACGACCATTTTACTTCATGAATAAGAACTAAGTTAATTATTTTCTCATAGGTTCGATAATCCGAGATTAAATATTGTACACGTTGTACGCGCGTTGCTTTGAGCACGGATTACGAATGTGACTGGTTCTACCGTAACGAGAGAACACCTCGTGCACGCGTGTCGTGCACCGTCCGGCACAAGTTGAGCGCGCGTCAGACCTGACTTAACGTTTTAGCAGCGGCAACGGAGGGTTATATTGCATGCACGCAATGAACGAGAGGCGAGACAACCGACCAAGCACTCCCGAGTAATACTAGTACCCCTCTATCGTACCTACTATACTCATTCCCGTACACCCATGCGCGTTATATGTACGAGTATATACTACGATAGTATGTATAGTTACATATATCGCGAATACAACCGCGAATACTTGGCGGATCCTCGGGCATACCACTGTAGTAGCACTGGTGCGGCTTTAAAGCTTCCTTCCCACCGTCGCGAATCACTTAAAAAACACCGACTCTGAGTTTTCAATCGCGGCAAAAATTTTCAAGTAAATCTCCTCACACCTTTCGTTACAAGCCAGAAAACAAATAATCGTTACATTGGAGGAAACGGCGTGATTTATTACGAAACGCTGTCAAGACGTTACGTGACATTTCCCTTCGAATTAACTAACTAACTGTCTATTACTCGAATTGAGATATCGTAATGACTGACTACTAATGATAAATTTACTTGTTACTCCAATGAAACAATCTCTTTATGTCAATGGAAAGTTTGTGAAACAATGTTTACCATAATTTTAAACAAATTGGAAAATTATTGTTTAAGCCTGTAAATTCAAAGAACGTTATAATTTTTTTGTTTGAAAATGTCACTGTCCATTCGGAATAACCGTTGATAACTAATCGATAAATGATTGCTACGTTGCAAACTCAACGTGAACACACACTGTCAACAATTATGTTAATACTCCTCGATCATTTAATTAATTATGTAATTACCAAGTCCATTGAATTTATTCTTTAGTGTACGTGGGCGAATGAAATTTTGGTCTTAATTGGCAATACCCCTTAACGCAACGATGTGATCGATTGAGTCGCTGTATTCGCAACCTACTCGTTGTCAGTGTGAAAGTAGCTTTACGCTTTACTACTCCACGCTGCTGCTCGCTGACTGGAGCTATGGGCGCGGGGCGGCGGGAGGGAGGGGCGGGGGGGCGTTTTATACACGCGGTACACACGCGCATGGTTGCGGCAAGGAGCAGGAGTAGAGCGAGAGATACGGAGAAGCGGGAGAAGCCAGAGAGAGAGAGAGAGAGAGAGAGAGAGAGAGAGAGAGAGAGAGAGAGAGAGGGCGAGAGAGGGGGAGAGAGAGAGAGAGAGAGAGAGAGAGAGAGAGAGAGAGAGAGAGAGAGAGAGAGAGAGAGAGAGAGAGAGAGAGAGAGAGAGACGAGAGAAACCCGAGAGACAACTTACACTATATGCCTTACCTTTAAGGCCTTTAGTCAAGCTCGGTCGCACGCGCCGCGAGCATCGCCTTCCATTCTGTCTCTTTTACCTGTTCGTTCACCTCTCGCAACGATTCTTATTTTCCTCGTTTTCTCCGTATTTTATTTTATTTTTTCGTCGATCGAAGAAATAATTCATCAACGACGTAAAGTGCGATCAAAGTCCGAAGTGAACGCGCGCGCGATTACGATAAATATTAAATATTGTTTCAGTGGCAGCCATTTTGTTTTTATCCGTGCGGCTTTTATCGGCGATATCATTGTACCTATTAATTTAATTCGAGGAATAATTAAACGATTTTATTGAAATACATGTGCAAGTGAACTATGAGTGGTTAGTGTTATACTTTTTTCAATCGTCAACATTGTTACTAGTGTCATTAGCGTTTTTCCAATGACCGGGAGGAGGGACATCCGAATTGTGAAAGTAGTACGGTGAACCGATTCAATTTAGCTTCTTTTTAAGACATTTTTCTTTTCGTGTTTCGAATCATTCGTATCGACGGAGACGATGACATTCCGGGCATTCGACAGCGTTATCTCGTGGAGTGCACGGACCGGAAAACTCGCGGTGCAACCGTGAACACTGACTGCAGACATATATATTGTTCTCTCGTCAAACGCTGCTCAGGTGTACTCCGTGCCGCAGTGCAGCGAGATAAAACAAAAGCAGCGAAAATTCTACGAACTCTCGCTTCGTGGAGGAAAAACTATTTTGCTGGACGCGGATGAGCGCAGGTGTCGCGCTTTCATCGTTACTTTTGACGTATATTATATATATATATATATATATATATATATATATATATATCTAGATAGATAGAGCTGCTCTGAAAATCTGCCGCGAAGCGGAACGAGAACTCTTGGAAAAATATGCTCGGCCACTTTGGCAGCAACGAGAGTATTCTTGGCTACTACTCTTGCAGAGGTATTACAAAATTTTATAATTCTTCATTTCCTTGTTATTAAGAAAAATGTCCCGGTTAATAATAATTATTGTTGCGAAATGTACAATTGTAAAAAAGGGCCTTGAATTACTTTTATATTGTGAATATTATTTACTCTTGAGAAATAAATATTCTTGTTGTTTTTTTCTCGAGAAAAAGACTCGCTCGAATTGCAACATAAAATACGAAAAGAATGAAACAATCTTTGACACGTAATTATAAATTTCACCGTAAAAATTGGTAAGATTACATAACTTTCCTAATGAAGACACATCCATTTCATTATCACACCCGGTATATTGACAAATTAATTATTTTGCCATCTGACAAATAAGTTCAAAACTTTCGTCAAAAATGTTGACGACTTTGTGTATTTTATTTCGACTTTGACATTAAGTTGTACCTACAACATCGTACAAAGTAAAAAAGTTCATCTACCACGAGGCTTCCTTTTTCGCAAGATATTTTCTTACGGAGTGGCGATGATCAAACCGGACTTGGTCCTCGACTTTATTCATCCATGTTATTAATTTCTGAACGGTTACGTAACGAATTCACGTATCTACTTCGCTTTATACCTATATAAACATACGCAGGTGCTATCTCGGCCGAAATCGACGGGTCAATGACAGCCATTGTCTAGTTTTTCATTGCCAATGCTTAATACACGTTTGTTTATGCGTAAACGTAAAATCGTTGCTTTCGCAGGTTTTTTGTCAAGTCCTTAAACAATATTGATTAAATAATCGATAATTTCGTAGAGATCGACTAAAAAAAATTGTAAGATATTAAAAATATATTAAGTCAATGGGAGCATGAGCTAGAACTTTGGTTTCATTTTGCCCCCGATTTTTTTCGGGTATCCTAAAATTCTAACGAATTCCATTTACGTGTGTACGATATGTACCTACTTTACGAATGTTTCGAAAATATAATAATAAAATCAATCCTAATAGAAACTCACACAAAAGTAAAAAAAATATATATATTTTCAGGTCCCATTTCTTTTTTTTTTTTTTTTTCAATAAAACATAGTGACCGATCGTTTGAAAAAAAATACTTCTTGGCAATTGAGGCTGTAAAACTTATTTAAACAAAAGCGGAGACTGAATTAAAACGGCGAGGGTTGGAAATCTATCGATTTGGTCTGGAATGGCCCATATACATGTAGTATATTAAGCATTAAACTCGTGCGTTGTTCCATAGGAACTTGCTTGTTGCGTCTCCCGTCGTTCGAATCTTTTATCTCTCTCCCTCTCCCGTTGCATAGGCCAAGTCTGTCGTGCGTCCAACGCATTATCGAGGGCCACCAGGACCCTCTCGTTTCGTCCTCTTCTTATTGTACCCCGATTCTTTCTTGTCACCCGGGGGGAGCGTTTGTGTGTGGCATCGATGCAACGTAGTCGCGTAGTCCTCGTCGTTGAATAGATAGAGACGTGTGTATTTTATATTCCAACTTGTGCCGCCTCGTCGTTTTCTACGGCGTGACTCACACGAGAGCCTCTCCCTCGTGCCTTTTCTGCCTTTGCTCTGTCGCACACTCGACGACGACAGTGCCGTGAAACGCCGCGAGAATACGAAACACTGAATACGCATGGCTGCTGTGCCTCTTGCCGATCGTATACGCATCTTGCCGTATTCTTTCTACCATTTCTTATTATTAGTACCTTCTATAGTCAACATATATATGGCGGTATATGGCATATACTTACGTAGTACATCGTATACGATTTTATTGAAAACGTATCGGGTATCCCCCCTCGACTGGCGCGTAACATTTCTATAACGGTAAGTACATCGTGCCATTGTAACCGCAGTCTTATCGCACTTTTCGCTTCACCTTTTTTATCCGAAGGGTCGCGACTAATTGTTTTTTTTATTTTTCAGCTTTTTTCTCGCTCGCTCCTTCTCCAAAGCAACAAAGTACGATCGTAGCAAAGTTTTTCTTCTTTGTAACGAGGATGTAATTGTCTTTTGAGGAAATATTTACAAGTTTGTTTTTTCGTTATCGGCAGCTTTTTTTTGACCCGTATTATTGACGAGTGATTTGTTGACGACGAACTTTGCGTTTAACGGAGTTAGGTATTTACCATTTTATTGCTTATTAATCATGAAAGAGTGCTTAGTGCGAAGTATTTTTCAAGCTTTGATCGAACAATTGATCGATGAAAAGAAAGAAAGAAATAAAGAATAAATTATTTATTGTGAGTAAGATTTGATACTTTTCATCAAACGTCCCAAGTTCGTCACTCTCGTTCAACGTGTAGCACCAATTTCACTCGAGGAAACGCGACGATAATTGACGCGCTCGCGACAAGTCTCTCCGCGAGAGACACACGTACATACGTCACCGCTTACAATTCTCTCGAGTTATCTCGCATTCCAGCCGCGAACCGTCATCGCAAGCGCTCGCCGGAATCCTCTGTTTTTCATTTCATTTTGCACATTATGTCCATATTTTACGGTAAAGCCAAACGTAAATCGCTCACATTAAACTCGAGTAAATGGATATTCACCAGAGTTGGCGATTTATTGAAGAAAAAAACACGCAATTTTCAACGGTTCTTTTCCATCTTTGCAAATGAAAATAATTAATTTTAGACCAAACTTTGTGCTGTTCGTCATTACAAATTCTATGCAGGATAAACTTAAAAATTCGGTAAGTTCATTTAAAGAGGGTCGTTTGCTCCGGCGCGAAATCTTTAGTTTTTACTCTATTAAAGAAAGTGTTTGGAAAAGCGCCTAAATTAAATCGAATATTTTTAGTATCGCCGTCCGATCAATCGCGTTGATTTATCGTTCTATTCCCCATAATACAAACAATTTCTTCATATTTTAATAAATAAACCATTTTTTTATTAGTTTTTTTTGTTTATATTAGTGTCGTCCGACCAAAAGTTTGCGCATTACATTTATAAACATCTACGTCTCCCATTGTATAAATATTAACATTTTACAGCTGATAGTAAAATTCGGAGAGTTCGACGTGCATTTGATTGTAGGTATATCGTGATGGATTGGCAATTTCCATGAAGCCGCGCATTCACTTCCTGTTCCAATGTGTACTCCGGTTTCCTTTGTATATACGAATGATATTTGGATAATCCGATAATACTTCGCATACCGTGATAAATAGAATCGCATATCTGACGAGGATGACGAACAGTCGATCGAGGTAACCATTTTGTATACATGGCTGGTTTCGGACGTTAGTACATTGTATCGCGTTCCTCGAACGAGAAATATGATACGATGTACGAAGGATAGCCTAAACCTAAACCCGGTTATTATCCTCTGTACCTTTCGAATAAGTGGCACGCTGTGTCTTATATCAAACAATCAAATAGGCAACGCGGTATATGGTTCATCTCTTTTAAATTCATCACCTGGTATATGATTAATCTCTGTCAAATAGAACACCCGGTAGGGTAAGATTGCTCAAGTCGTCGAACCTCCTAAGACAATAACACTGTAATTTGCATTGCCAAGGTCGCCTAATTCGTGTACCACCTATAGACCTAAGGCGTACTTGGACAATAGACTCGAGTGAACATGTAATAAGTAGACTATATATATTAAAAAAAAAAAAATACTTAATAACAAGAAATCATACGAACAACTAAAATATTACAAACAATTTAGTCGAACTTAATTACTAACGTAAGTAAATAACGCATAGAAAATGAAATTTTAATCTCTCAGAAAAAGAAGTAATGGTTCGGAAATTATTGGAATTCAACACAGATATCACAAATTTATTTTGTTTATTTCACTTTCAATTCCAGCACATATGTAGATAATATATCCAACGTTTATATTTTATACACTGACAATGGCACAATCATGTTTTCTCCGCGATCTTCTTTACATAGTTGGCGTAACCATGATTCTTTTGTTTTTCTTGCATGTCTCATCTGTATTTCTTCTTTTTATACTCTTATTATTCATTTCTGTTTCTGTTTCGACTTTTTCCATATGTCGTACAAGCTTATTCCTACAGTAAGTACATATTTTTGTACTTTCTCTTTGCAATATTTATTACCTGATAAAAAGTTGAGTAAATTATTAAACAACAATTTTCTACCAATACCAAGTGGTACCGGTACGACTAAGTAATTGTGTACATCTACGACTTCAGCAACGGGATCTTCGAAATTTCAAAATTTCATAATTATTGACAAAACGGTTACCCGATAAGTATTACAAATAAATTTTAACGAAGAACAAAGTTAAAGATCAAATTACTACCATAAAAATCTGACAAATGAGTAAAAAAAATTAATGAATGCTGCTTAAAAAGCTCACTTTTTAATTATCTTTGCTTCATCAAGCCGGTCGGTCATCCACTTGCTTACGTTTCCTCACTCGACCACATAGTTCACGTCGACGATATCAGATAGCACAATATGTAATTATTAGATACGACATGAACAACTTTACCACCCTATATGTTTCATCTCTTTTAAACGGAAGGTTCGAAATGTACTCGTCACTTTGAGATGGGACACCCGGTATATGCTTCGTCCCTTTCAAAAGTCGGCACCCACGTTTCATCTCTTTTGACATCGAACATCCGGTATAGTCCGTTCAACCATTCCTATACACGGTGACCGCTCTGAAACTTTTTGATCGTATACGGAAATAGCTATAACAAATAAATTAGATATGTTATACATCTTAAGCCATACTTAAATAAAGATTTAGTAAAATTATAACATCGACTGTATTTGGATTTTTAAAAGCTGGTCGATGGCACGAACCAAAGAGTAAGAATGCTCCAACGAATTCGCCTGTAGATAAAATTCATAAACTACCACATCTTACTTTCGTACTCTTATTATCATAAACTTTTTGTTTTTCACTCGACACCCGGTGAAAGTAGCTACCGAGGCGCTAATGTTGTTTTCATTATTAATAAATGGCGACTAACGATTGCGAAAAAAACCACGATAATTTACAGATCGAATAATTTCAGAAGACTGCAACTTTCATTGATCGATAGAATTAACTTTCCATTGGGAGATCGGAGATAATTTATCACGTAACTCATAAATAAAGCGAGATTTTCTTACTAAAGGTAAATAATATAAAACAACTAGAATTACTTAAATACGTATTTAGCCGAAAAGGTCGATCAATTTTTGACAGAGTTCGATGAAATAAAAATCTAACAAAAAATACGAAGCAATATACGTATAAAAAAATAGCATTCAAGCTGCGAAATACTGCCGATGCGAGTTTCGTACCGCACCTCTTAGCTATTTATTTTTTATTTACCAATGTGTATAAGTATAGATATGGCAAACGGATACACGTGTACGAGTGATAAATGAAATACGAATACACGGCTGCCGCGGTATGAATAGCTATATTCCTACTCGTACAAAATGCCCATACGCACTGCGAAAGATAATTGCTCGGAATTTTTCGACGGGATAAATATATAGATATATGGTTGATGATAACGAAGGTAGAAATGAGAGAGAAACGGGTGCGTATCGTGAGAATATATTAGACACATATAAATCATGTATTACGAGTACGTATACACGCCATTGGGATACAAAACGCGAGTTCGTGAGTTTGCAAAGTTAATTTCGTTAATTACCGTAACGAGAGAGGCCCGACCTCGGTACACCGCACGCTGGTACATACACGGGTACCCTAGACGTTTCTCTCCAGGTTCGTGATAACAATCCATATCGCGCGCACGACCACCAGTGAGAGCGTACCGGGATTCGTTTGCTCTCTCTCTCTCTCTCTCTCTCTCTCTCTCTCTCTCTCTCTCTCTCTCTCTCTCTCTCTCTCTCTCTCTCTCTCTCTCTCTCTCTCTCTCTCTCTCCGAGTTCATGAGACTGCGCGCACACGAGACATCCGGAAAGGCGGAGCTGGCAGTTTCTACCTAAATTAGAGACTATTCGCCGGAGGGTTGCTTAACGAGATGCAAAGTGGGCCTTGATGATAAGGTAATGCACGAGATAACGTCAATCGATCCGCGTACAAAGGGATTAACGATACGTTGATGCCTATTGGCTGGTTCTTAAAACATTATACGAGACCGCGTTATCTTCGATTGGAATACGTTTTTTTCTTCTTTTTATTTAAATTAGAGAAATTTCATTTATCATTAACAATCGTGATAAGTGATTCTTTGATCTTAATTCAACGCATTTTCTGATTAAAGGAGTTATTTTAGTTATTTCGATACAAATGTACCTACTTTGTTTTCCATTCAA
Source organism: Tryphoninae sp. A BG-2022a (assembly GCA_030522965.1). NCBI lineage: Eukaryota > Metazoa > Arthropoda > Insecta > Hymenoptera > Ichneumonidae > Tryphoninae sp. A BG-2022a. Next base: position 933 of record JAPYZT010007020.1, on the reverse strand, counting down.
CGCTTCAATAACATTTATTACTTATTCGATGAATTTATTTTTAATAATAATTAACGTTGTTAATCAATCAATTAAAAATATTTATATTTAAAATGAACTTACGGGTAGTAAGCTATCATTATTAATATCGGTATTGTTGATGCTACTTTATTACTATTTTTCTAAAATCTTTATTTAAATTATAAAAATTCACTTATTATTACATATAAATGCCCGCATAAGCATTCTTCGATCTTCATTAAATGATTTTCTTGTATTATTTATACAGGAAAATTAATTTCATTAAATTAACTTATTTACATTTCGTTTTTTATTAATTGATTCAATATCAATAAATCAACATATATCATTTATTCAGGAAAAATATTTAATATAGATAAAATGACCTGAAAAATATCTATTTTAAAACGTACGCGAGTAGCCCGTTATTATTGTTATAATTAGTATAATTTCGTTATAAACGAGGGATAAAATTCGATAGTCGAAATTAGTGACAGAAAGAAACTTCGTCGTTGACCTCGAAAATTCCCATGGTCGGTAAACTCATGCTCATTTTCTTGTCGTACCTACTTCTCTCGAGATCTCGAACTCTCCAGAAGATTCACTCAGCTGGTAGGTTGTACATGCATACGTACACGGTTATGGAACGTGGATGTTCTCTCTCGCTGACGAGAGACTCTCGACCAAGAACTCGGGCCAAGCCTTCGGATAGTACGGGAGAAGTCAGCATCGAGAAGGAGAGTTGTGCGAGGTCGGTTACCGGCTCGCTGGGATATATACCACGTTGAGTGGGTCGTTATCCGCTCTCTGTCCGGTGAGCTGCTGGACTATCGTGCGCGCTTGGGCCGTCTCTCCGCTCCTCGGTACTCTCTCTCTCTCTCTCTCTCTCTCTCTCTCTCTCTCTCTCTCTCTCTCTCTCTCTCTCTCTCTCTC
>JAPYZT010007016.1:0-16010 GCA_030522965.1 Tryphoninae sp. A BG-2022a | reverse complement strand
GTGTGTGTGTGTGTGTGTGTGTGTGTGTGTGTGTGTGTGTGTGTGTGTGTGTGTGTGTGTGTGTGTGTGTGTGTGTGTGTGTGTGCGCGTGTGTGTGTGCAAGAGGGAGCGAGAGAGAGGGAGAGAGAGAGAGAGAGAGGGAGAGAGAATGGACAAAAAAGTGAATCGGAATGAAAATGGAAAATTGAATATATTTACAGAGTTCTAAGTTCGATTCGAAAGTTAAAGGACAAGAACGGCCATCATGTTAAAGAATACGAGACATGTGACTTGTTCCGGAAGAAAATTCGAAGAGCGTACAAAATTTAATCAATAAATTTCCCCTTTTGAAAACAAACATTTATTCAAATTGAACAAAAAACAAAACGAAACTAACCATAGAAAATTACTAATTAAAAACTCGTCTTAACAAATAAAAGAATAAAGAATGAATAAAGCAAATAAATTTCACGGTGTAACATTGTCCATAAAAGAGAACAATTGTATTTATTTTCAATCTGATGGAGCTCGCGGATTCGACGTGATTGAATTCTGTTTTTATTGTTACAACTCGGAAATAGCTCGGCCGATTGCTTTTTTACATCGTTTCTTTCATTTCGGTACATTTTTTTCCATGCCAATTTCGTTATTCGAAACTCAATTTCGACAAATTTATTTCTTACATTTATTTTTATTGTATTACTTAGGTTATAGCTGTTTTGTGAGATTTATTTTTCCCGCTCCAACGGGTTCGCCAATAACGACCACCATGAAAAATGCAATATTGCGAATGACACTTATATTATATTAATTACATTCCCATCAAAAGACCGGGGTAAATATCAATTCGATCCTTTTCACCGGATGTACACTAATGAGCTATAGCATTAATTAGCACATTTCTCTCCCGGGTTTATTCCGCTCACTCACTGATATCCGTCAGAAAATTAAAAATTCGACGTATGCCAGAACAAAAGCTTGCCAAGAGCTTACAAACAATTTTTAATTTAACGAAAAAATAAAAAATATATGACATCAATGATAAATAAACAAATACCATTTACTAACGTAGAACAAGTACAAAGAGGAAAAAGTAAAGGAAACGCAGGTGGAACTTGAAGTTGGAGAGAAATTAGGAATTTCCAATTAAATTCACCGTTCGTATTTTAATCGAACGTTTCTAATCAATAAAGGATACATATTTTCCAATCGGATTGATTTAAGGCAATTATATTCTCGTGGATATCAATATTTCAAAAGAAATGTCGAGTATCTTTCGTTAGATTTTCCCTTGGTCCTTTTTCATCTCCAGTTCGTATTGTAGATTCGAGGTTTCCTCGTGAGTCGTTGGCAGAGAAGAGAAGAGATCCTTGCCAGGCGTAGATTCATCTTCCTCGTTTCATTAACGATCCCTTTTACCTCCTTTGCCTCGTCTCCTGTAGTCTTCTTAGTAGCTTTCGCGTTTGCCTCCGCTTCTTCGCATCATGCAGGAAACTAGAGAAAGAGAGAAATAGGGAACTGGAGAAAGAGGGATAGTGAGAAAGGGAGAAGGGGGAGGAGGGGGGGGGGGATAGGAGACTCGAGCTTGCACTATCGGCGGAACTAATACACGGAAAACCGAGGATCGTTTGTACTCATCAAAAGTCCACTCGTCGAGCGAACGCTTAAAACCAACTCACCTACTATGTGTGTGTATATACCTCCATGTGTGTATGTATGCGTATACGAGTGCGAACATTCGCGTACATATGCCATGAGTACACTCATTAATATTCATTAAGACCAGGACCGAAAATTCCGGATTCCCCGTCTTGTTATACCCATCTCGTTGATGGACTATAGTACGAAGCTTCGCGAGAGAACGAGCTCTCAGAAAATGAACCAAAGACCCTACGGCATTCTCTGAAATGTGCATTTGCGATACTCACAAGATAAACATATTTATACACATATATAATGCCATATCATTATTTAGTATTTTACATTAGGAGAATTATTATTATTATTATTATTATCATTATTATTATTATTACTATTATTATTATCATCATTATTGTTATTATTATTATCATTAAGCCATGTTATTTAAAATGCAGTTCCGGGGTGGTGCAGGGTACTGGGAGCCCTCCCCGTCCCTCACTTGGGGGACCGGGAGGGCTCCCAGTAATGTATAAAAATACATTTCCCCCCTCCTAAAAAAATGATTATTATTATTGATATTATTATTATTGTTATTATCATTATTATCACATATTAGGTTCATAATAATTAATTTTATTCTTATACGTTATCTTTTTCATAAAAATGATAAGTTTTCGTGAAGGCGGGTAGAAAAATTTATTTCATTTCCTTTTTTCTTTCTCCCACTAAAACCACGCCCGATATCTCTTTATCGTAACCTCGGTACCGAGACGACGATACATAGTGCATACGTTCCACGGTTTCTCGCTGTTATACCCCGCTAAAACGTACGAGCTCGATATCGTCTTGATATCTACCATATTTTCTGGCCTCGTAACACGATATACCCGACGTACGATATAACGCACCGGTTTTCTTGTTCATCCCTGACGTTCGCCCACTCGTTTCGTCGTTAACTCCGTGAAATCGTTCACGGGATCGATTTTTACTGCGGACTTGCAACGGCAGGCCTCCTCCCTCACAGCTCTCGGTTATACCCCACCTACACATATCGTTGTGGAAGTCCACCTATGGTCATACGTGCGCGCGAAAGCTTCTCTTTTACTCGTACAACGACGATCCTCCGTGATTTTCATACACTCGAGGAACACTCGTATACATATGTGAAGTCAACAAATTTGATAGTGGGCGTACGAGTGATATATGTTCGAATAAAAAAAAAAGAAAATCCTTCGACCCTAAAATTTCATACTTCCTTCGTAATTTCATCGATGCCAAAGTTCAGATATCGATATCTCGCTTTAAGAATTCAAATTCGAGTTCATGAAATATCAGAATCCACAGAAACCCATGTATCATAACGTTTCATCCTTCCTACAATCGTAAATTTTGCGTAACGTAATTAAATGTCCGTTGATAAATCACGAGAATGCTAAAGTCTCGGTTGAATAGGAGAACCGAAGGAAACGTCTAACCCCGGAATCGGTATTACTGCACAATGTTATAACGATCGCAAATCATCATTAATGAAGCTCGGTTGGAACTCGACTGACGATTAATGAGCCTTGAGTGCACCTTTAACAGAATGGCGAGGGAGTGAGGAAGAGAGGAAAGGAGGGTTAGGATACGATCTGGATCCGTAGTCTTCGATCCTCTTCCGTCTGAATTTACTCCTTCTATATTGCCTACAGGGATAGAAGCGAGAGAGAGGGAGAGAGATTTGCGTGTATTTTGCGCCTCGCAAGCTCCGATCCAACGACGATCATCACCGAGTGATGTTTACCGCTTGGTTACACGAAATGGTTGTTGCGTTCTCGCGTGCTTCAAATACCCATCGTGAGATCGAGGAAGAGGAATTCCTCTGGTTGTCTATATCCTTCTCTATGTATCTGTCTCTGTAATAGATACGCGAACACATACACACACACACACACACACACACACACACACACACACACACACACACACACACACACACACACATACAACTATATATATGCACATATACAATTATATATATATATATATATATATATATATATATATATATATAATTGTAGATGTGTATATGTGTATAGGTAACGTAAGCATTTCTCCGAAGTGGCGTAGTAACAACCACGTACTTAAAGCGGCTTTCCGCGCATCGATCCGACTCGACAATGCCGCACACCCGGTGTACGCCAGGATTCCACATGGTTTTGAAACTCTCGTCTTTCTCTTCCGTTTTCATACGTACCTAGGTACGTACAAGGCGTTTCTCGATTCCATCCGCTTTTCCTACACACCCGAGCATAGTCTCGAATGTATGGAATAATTTGCCGCGATAATAAGATTCTTCGTATAATCTCTTCGCTAAATCCTCGTCTGGTTGAAAAGTCACGCGCTAAAGTCGACTTTGCGCCTGCGCGTTGTATCGCATTTCTCCTCGCTTCGGGGAATTCTCAGGATTGAAATACGGTTGAGAGAAAGACGATCCAGGGTTCTGGGAAACACGTGTTTCGTACCAGAATCACTGAAGTTTTCAGGTTGAACGAGGTACGAACATTGTTTATTCAAGTTTCCACCGTGTGTACGAGACTTATGTTCAGGTGCGTTACAGCACGAACGTCAAGAGTTTAGCCAAAAATTATTTTTTACGTCGCAATTTTCTCGATGTCGGCCACGCGATAATAAATTTTGGGTGGAATACTTGACCACGTGCGTCACACGTAGTTGTAGGGCAAGGGCTTAAATCTTTCTTTCGAGCAACGAGTTGGGCCCAGACTTAATCCAGGATTCGATTCTTAAATAAGCTTGATGATAAAACCGAGAATTTGATTGTTTGATTAAAATTGTCGCAGTGGCGGTAATGAAGTGCCCCGACTCATTTAAGACAGTTGGAAAAGTAGCTAAAGAAACATTTAAATACCCGGTTTCGCGTGTATAAATTAGCCTCGCGCGTAAGAATGTTGACGCTCGTTTGCAACCCTTGGATGTTCCGAATCCGGAAAGGAGGGGACTTGCCTCATTGTTTCGAGGATTGTCGGAATAATTCACGGGGTGGTAGAATTGGTGAAGAGGGGCATCGCCCACCGCGCGTTTCCGCAAAGTATACACACGGAGAACCGAGTGCGAACGAGGCTGTTGGGTACGTCTGGGCGGGTTAGAACTAATTACGTTAACGGGAAATTAACGACGAGGCACGTAGAGAGGTGGCGGCAGATTCGCGAGGGCTGCTGCCAGTTTGGTTGAACAACCCTCCATCCGTTCATTAGGAAACACAGCCATGGTTAGATACAGATGAGCGCGTGGGCGCGCACACATACCCGAACAAGTGTGTCGCAAGTAGAAAGAGCCTCTCGGTGTGGTCCGACGATCTGTATCTACCGAAGACCCTGCAACCCGAAAATTTGCATGGAATAATTCGCCCCACTGACGAAATCCATGGCCCTCCGACTTTCAACGAACCGTTACGACGCGTGTTCCTATTTCCCGTTTGTACACAAGATTTTCAAGCTTAATTCACGATTTCATTTCCAATCTAACTACCGGATACATTTGTTTGTACTGGCAGAAAGAGACCGGTAAAGCTTGATATCAAAATACCATTAATAAAGAACGAGGAAAAATGTGCAGTCAGAAATCTCATCCTTCCCTCCCATCAATGAACTCTCCCTCCCTCTCTCTCTAAGGTGCTTTAAAGCTACGTCGATATTTTATAATGCATTAGCCCATCCTTATTCGAACCGGAAGCTCTGATCAGATAGATCAACGATGCTGCGCGAAGCACGAGACCGGGACCTCCGTACTACGTAGTTCATATATTTTGTAGCAACGCTCGCCTCCTGGTGTACCTTGCTTTCGGTATCATTTATATATATATATATATCTATAAGCGAAACGTATAGTTTCCGGGTGTGCGAGGGAGGAAAACGAAATAAGAGGAACGTTACAACACACGGGAGTTCGAAACCGTTCCCCCGGTTGCGAGAGGGCGCTGAGAAATGGCCCGTCTCGTAGAAACGCTCGGGCTCGTATCCTCCTACCCACGGTTGCGCCAAGCCATACGCCTCGATATATCAAATCTCGCTATGGCTAAAACCGACGTCGCAACTTTTGTCCAATAACGCCGAAGCGATATACCCGTTTTCGCTGGTGTGTGTTCTTCTTCCTATAACCGCCAAGACGAAGAACCTTAAGCCTCTATCCTTCTTGTGAGACGATGTTTGTCCGTGTCTCGGTGAACAGCGCGTGCCGTTACACCGTCGGGACACGAGGGGGAGAGGGAGGGGAGAGGTAACTTTCACGGAAGAAGGATGAGCCCGATGGATTTAGATCCAAGACAACTATTTGTTCCAGCCACGAATTTCACATTACGGATTACACGATCGGATAAATTTTCGGGTGAGGGAGGTGGAGGGGAAGGGAATGGTTGAACAGAACGAGCTTACTCGATACAAGTTCGATGGATCGGAAAGAGCCGGAAGGGGGTGGATTCCTTTTTTGTTGTGCTTTTTATGCTGGAGGGATGTTTCATTGTTATGCGCCGTTGGGGATTAGATTTGTGAGTGATGTTCAACTGTTTTTGATCGTTGAAGGATGTCGGCGAGACACGCAAATCATTCCAGTTGGGTACGAAATGTCCTTCAGCGTCGTCATGTGACCTGAAGGGTACCGGGGATTCCTCATAGGCCACGAACCCTTTCCGATCAGAAAATGACGCGAGAAGATTACCAGGAAGACGCTACCTTCCTATAGGCTAGGGTTTTGTACTGGTTGGGTACTAAACGTCCTTTGGACTCGCCACGTGATCCACAGAGTACTGGAGAACTCTCGTAGGCCGAGAACCCTTTCTGATCAAAAAAATGTCACAAGAAGATTACGAGGAAGACGCCACGTTACGGGGTTCATCTGGACTACCCTCAATGAGGAAGAGCAGTCAGTTTTCTCGAACGATGCCATATTGCCTTCGGGTTGTTCCCGGTGTCGAGAAAAATGATATAGCTTAAAGAGACGTGAGGGAAATCGCTTATGGGGAGGAGCTGGAGGAGAGGAAACGTCACACGAGCAGCACGTTTACAAACGACACAGGAATGAGCCTGGAAGTTCGTATTTCTCTTTTTTAACCCAAGAATGGAAGAGACACTCTCACGTGTTAGGTCGCGCCACCAGGTGGTGCGTCGAGCAATTGTTCTCGCTGTCGTCATTTTGTATGTTTTGGTTCTCGACTGTTCATCCCTTGGAGCAAGCTTAGAAGGAAATAAAATCAAAGTCGCTAATATATCGACAGATTCTTCTTACTCTTTTTTTTTGTGTTCCAGGTTGTGATGGAGGAAGAACAAGCCCAGGGTGTTTCGATACAATATTTTATCATCGAAAATGCGATAGCTTTCCCATCGAGGCGGAGAGGCAAGCTGACGCTGATGGCTACCGAAACATCGGGGAAATGTGAATAAGACGAAACGAGGAGGGGCTCTACCCTTAGCTCGTCGAGTTTCAAAAGCGAAAATCCGTTGAAAGAATTCTCCATCAAGTTTTCGAGGTTGCCAAGGCTATGTCGACAACTGTTGTTTCAACAACTCTCATTCTCCGATTCTCTTCCTCACTCTCTCCCTCTTTGCTTGTTCTTCCTTTCATCTCTCGCTCCATTTTTCTTCCGGTTCTTCTCGTCCTCGAGAACGCTTTGACCGGGAGGGTCGTCGAAGTAGAAATCGCATTGTATCTATATATAGATGGAACGAGGCAGCATGCGCTCGCGGGAGTGAAGGAAAATGGAGGAACGCGCGTCCGTTTTACGAGTTTTCGTAATGTACGGAACATATGGCACCTTTGAGCTGTCGGCTTCTTTACGACACGACTCTTCGCTGTCTCTTCTCTCTTGACTTTCCTCATGGACCTCGCATCACCGACCATTTGCTTTCGCAACTTTCATCCCTCGTGCAGTACACCCACGAGAGCTATGCGCAAAATCACAAAAGACAAAGTTCAATTTTCTCGTACGACATCATCTCTCTCAACCTCGTCGCTTCGATAATCACGCAATTTCTACTTTATTCGCCATTAAACGACCTGCAACATACTACGATGAATTACGGATGGAGTATCATTCACCAACCCCCTTTTTCCACCCTTCCTTTACTTCGCTTTATTCTTTTCACCCCTTGGATCGTTGTCGCTCTCGGATCATTGTCCCTAAAATTACTTGAAGCATCCGCTTGAACTTTAATTAATTAGGTCGTGAAAACTATCGAAGTGCGCGCAAATAAAAGATATTTGCTCTTCTTGCGCGCGAATGTTTGTTTGCGTTAGGGTTTGTAGATTTTAGATGAAGGTTTTTCGCGAGTGGAGAGATATTACCCACTCAAAGCTCCTTGAAATTTTCTCCACTATTATTCCTCGAGCACTCGAGAGCTTTATCTACGCAGCTCATAATCCAGAGAAAACAAGAACCACGGATATTTTTAAAATACGGTAGGATTATTCCTTCTCTGATGCATCGCTCGTACCACCGAATCTCTTCTTTTTCCAACGATTTACGCTCGCCGGGTTTATGGCACTCAGTATCTTTACGAATCTTCCTTGATTTACGATCAATTCGTTTTGTTAACAGACCACAGATATATTCCTTCGTTTCGATATACGTTTTGATTCCCAATGCGAGATCGTTCAACCATTCACCGTCTTGTACTTCCTCTCCGAATGAAATATCGTCGTTTATGGATCGATATACATCGAGATGGGCGACAGTCTGCATGAAATGATCGACGATAACGATCGATCGAGATAGATTTGTATTAAAATAAAAATCGATAAAGATAAATTATCGATAACTATCGTAAAAAACTAAACCAATCGAACCTTTCGATCGCAGCACTCGATTGCTTTTTCCAATTCGTTCAAGAAAGAAGCTCCTTCCCTCGCGATTCTCTCGAATATCGTCAAAGTCAATACACGAGGATGATCCCCCGCGACAGTTTCGCCAATTCGAACTTTACAAGTCTCTTTTCTCACGCCGTTCCCGTATCTTCCGTATGGGAAGAGCCACTCGTAAGGACTCGGATAAGTACTTCGTGAGAAGTCGCTTCTGTCTTCGTTCCTTGGTACGACTCTTGTAACCTGCAGGCAATCAAGTATGTATATATATGTATACACGTGTCGTCAAACGAAAAGAAAGAAGACCTAAGAAAAGGAATAGAGGAAGGGAGCGAGAGAAGGAAACCTTTTGCAGCCACGTCTTTGAATAATTCGTTGGTTCGAGGGGTCTCAAGAACAGTCGATATTCCAAAGGACCGCGACCCTTTCCGGGGATAATCATGGAGATTAATCCACCTCCGTCGTTCGATTTAATTTTACTCTGGTACTCATCTCGTTCAGATTTGTGAAGATACTCGTGACCCGTGAAATCTCGCTTCATGGCGAATAATCTCTCGGGTCTTTGATTAACTTTCGATGATAATTTTTCTACAGGTCGTTGATGACGCACGACGCTACCGTTCTTTTTTAATTCAAAGATTTCTCCGAACGAGTCAGTGGTGACGAGTAATATTTCACTAAAATCGATCGATCTTGGTTCGATGAATTTGTAGATCGACGTGCTTCGACCACTTTCGCAAATTTTCGATGAAAACGTTAATTCCTCGTTTCTGATGGACAGCTCGGTTTTACGATCTATGCTAATGTCAAAAAATCCCTGACGAGTGATACGAACATGAACGTCGTCCGGCATCGACAGGGTGCAACTATTTTCCAATCCGTCGTAAGCGACCGTGGCGTAACACTCGTGTTCCATGCGACAGGTCATTAACACGGATACAAAAGCGTCCAACAATAATATCCCATGTCTGTCATCATCGGATCTGTCGTATCCTCGTGTCACGGATCGATACGAGCCGGACCAGTTCGCGTTCCTCAAACGTGGTGAAATAACTTGGTCGTTCGCTCTCGAATCGGGATCGACGTCATTCGCGAAGAATCTCGTGATTTCGTCGGCGCTCCAGTCACACGACAATGGCTCATCCTCGATCACATAGCCGGTAATGATTCGCGTACCGTCTGACAAAGTTGAAAAGACGCCAACGTAGAGGATAAAAGTTGTCGATGCGCAAACCTAATTAAGAAAGTAATTTCGAACGATCGCAGTCTCACTCTAGAATCGATACGCGATCGTCACGGAGTACTTGAATATTTAGTTACTAACCGGGAAAGCAGACGATGAGTTCACCCCTCGAATTCAGAATAGACCGCGTTCCATCGTCGCGTCGAGTAAACTTCTCCGAAGCCTCAAAGTCCGTGCTCGTTCTTACGAGGGATCTATCGTACGTACGGGAAACCTCATCGTTCACGACTTTGTACCGAGACCCGTCGTGTTCCACTGCGGTATATCGAATTACCTTGCCTCTAGCCCCGTTTTCTCTCGATGTTCGAACTTCCTCCTAAATCGAAAATATTCCGACCTACTTCTGTACTGAATCATGAATTTAAACAAAAAGCACCTTTCGATTGTATTCCGAACAAGTTATTGTAAGTAAATGATGATTTTCATTCCAAAAATCGAACAAAAATAATTTTGTATCATTTTTTTTGTTTTAAAAGATTGTTTTTGATCGTGGAAGAAACTCAACGGTCGAACGATCCAACGACGAGATACCCGTTGAATCCTTCCGATTTTGTTTATCTTCGAAATTTCTTCCCGATCTTTTCTTCGGACTCAAAGATTTTCGTTTTCCTCTGGTTGAAGTTCGTTGCCTTGTAGCTGCACTCTTGGCACTTTCGCCTGTGGCACTCCGTGCAATTTACGTAATTGACTCTCCAAATTCGAGGATAATAGAGCAAGCTGAATGCTCTATTATTCTCGATATGGCGGACTGTTTACCTCTAGCCAAGTTGTCGTACTGTCCGAGGACAGTTTGCCCGGTGGTCCTGGCGGGCCTGTACTCGTGGCATTGCACTATCGTTCCGTTCGGACGCAACACTTCGACCTCGTTGTCATCAAGGAACTTTAGAACCGTACCGTTCCTCAGAAACTTCCGATAACTCTCACGTGACACGATCTTGCACTCTGGACCCTTGGAGATGTATCTTTGCAGGACGTGAAAAGGATTCTCGTACCCTTCGTCCTTCACGAGCTCTATGGACAAACTGGAAGGCCAGGATGCACGAAATTCAAATGGAAGGTGGCTTGATTGGTCACCCGAACTGGACAATTCTGTACGAAATAACGATAATCGTTTTTTATTCGAACGATATCAATAAACGATCGATAGTTTGATCGAACCTTTGATTTCTGGATTTTTTAAAAATGCCATAACGATGCCTTTTTCAGTCATCAGATGAAAGGGCATCGGATCATTCTTTTCATAATTAATCGTACTCTGGAGTTGCAAAAAACAGCCGGAAAGTTCGATTCCAATATCGATACGTTTTATTCCGTAAAGCCACTCTTCCAAATCAACTTTAACCAGAGTTCCGTCGGAGGACAGAAAAGTTTCGCTCTCGCCGGTCAGCTGGACTCTGAAGTTTCCCAAATCGTAACCCACGAATTTGTGAGGTTCGTCGTCCAGGGCACATCGTAACGACGGAAACTTTCGAACTGCCAACACGCTGTTATCAATGTCAACGACATTTCCGATTTTGAGATTTTTTTCAGCCGAAGATTTCTTCAAGGAGAGTTTCTTATCCTTCTTCGTCCTTTTGTCTTCGTAATTTTTAACAGTTTGCATATCGCTCTTCGTCGTTGTCGTAGCTGTAACGATTAATGACTGGGCCTCTTCCTTTCTTCTTCTCGCCTGTCCCTTCAATGAATCTGGCAGTATGAAATCATCGTCAGTAATCGTCATAGTCGTCAAGTTATCGATGTCACTGTGGCGACTCAATTTTCTCGTCAATTCGCCGATACTCGTCGATTTCTTCGACGCCCTCGAAATTTTCATTTCACGAATGAAATTCGTTTCCTCAGCCACGACGTATTGGCAAAAGTTTCTCAGGCAAAGAGGCGTAACGATTCTCCAAACTCGATGATGACGACGTGGACCGTCGTGACGTAAAACTTGTTCGTCCGTTCTTTCCTCTTGCTTGCCCGCGTCATTCGACGTATATTCGTTCGTCGTGTTGTGGAAGCGCAGAAGCATCGAGTCCGTCATCTCGACGTACTCGTGGTGAAAAGTTCGAAATGTACGAAAGCATTCACGAATCGTCTGCGGCAAGACACGAGACGAAAGTCTACGAACGTCGATAAACTCTTCGAGATGCGAACTGTCCGTTTCTGTTTCGCCAAGTTTTTCATTCCTTTCGGAGACGTCGAGCTCGCCCGGCATTTCTCGGCTTTCCTTTCGAGCGTATAACATTTCCGGGCATTGGACAATGTCAGACCCGGACTCGTGATAATCGATTATGCCATCGCTCCTCGCCGGGCGTAAATTGGAAACCGGATTACCACCAGACGCTAAAGTTAGATCGTCTCGAACGTTCTTGGATGATAATGGGAAAGGATCGGAACGAGTCGCTACCGGGATCGCGTCTTTTTTCCTTATCGCGTCGAAAGGATCTTCGACGCCGGTCCAACTTCCATTAAGACGCCCGTGAATCATTTTGTCGAAGACCCGAAGGTGAAGATAGTGCGACAGTCTTTCGGAGTCGATTGGGTCGCCGAAACAGTCGGCCATCTTGCGTAGCCGATAGCGATGTTTCTTAGCGGTACCTTCGTCTATGACGTCCTGATTGCTCCAGAGATCGATGATTCTTTGATCGCGAAGACTGCGAGTAGCCAATTCGGCCAGTGACTCGGGTTTCGGGTTGATTAGATTGATAACGTCATCGGCGAGAGGTACGTGATGAGTTTTCAATCGTAACTGATCATACTCGAGTACGACTTCGGAATATTCCGAAACTTCATGATGAGAAATAACACTCTTGACTCCATTACTCGAATGCTCTTCAGCATTCGATCGATCTGAAGAAGGCTCAGAACTTGACCCCTTCGCGACTTTTGAATCAGTTTCTACCTGTGCAAGCATAGCTTGCAGTATAACGCTAACGAAGGAGCACTCCGCTGGAACTTCGTCCATGATTTTAGTGTAAATACACATCGATTCCCTTGGAGGCTCTTCAGGTATATGGACGAGCTTCATGCTCCTTATGTAATCAACGTGAAGACGCTGAAGATCGTAGAGGTCATAGACGATGAAAGATAATCGGTCGTATACATCTTTCTTCAATTTTTCCACTTGTTCAAGATCGAGGTAAGATGGAATATCTGGTTGACAGACAGTTCGGAAAATAGTTCTTGAAAAAGCATCAAGGTTATTGGGATCATCAGCACTCTTTTCTAGATTGGACCAGAAAACGTTTAGATCTTTTTCCGTACAACTACCAGGGAAATTGTCTTCGGCAGCAGATTTGACTTTGAGATTTAGCTCGAGGTCACCTTGAGAATTATTCACCTGGTTCAAGTATTCCGGCGGGCGTTTGACCTTCAGGATACAGGTCAATGGGAGTCCGGCTTTGATAAGAGCCAGCGGTAGATCTGGATCGCGAAATCCAGTCAAGATGAAATAAAGGTCGGGACCGTCCTCAGGTGCGTCGTCGATGTATAGCTTGTTCCTCCGCTCTTCGCCAAGCTTTCGCAGTCGCGTCGCTTTTAGGGGCGCTGTAATTTCCGTATTCTGAGCAGATTTCTTCGATTTCACTGATTTCATCGAATGCCGGGATCCCAAGTTCGTCGCAGTCAGCATAGCTCGAATATCTCGATCGATTTCATTCTCCTGATCCGCTTCTCTTCTGGCTCGTGCGATCGCTTCGATTTTCGCGAGGTACACGAGATACTTTACCAGTCTCGCTATCAGCCAGGAATCCAATTTTTCACCAGCGGCGATGAGCTTGTTCGCGTGATGGAAAACACCCTGAGCCATCGAACCTTTGTCATGATCGACCTTGGACAAGGACTTCACGCTGCTCATCACTTTTCGCAAAGTCAGAGGATAGATTGCTTTTCGGGAACCATCGATGGATGCCTCGTCAAACAGGTCAACGAACGTGGCTTGGCTTGGAATAGTTTCGACTATCATAGTTATCATACACACCCAGTTATCGTCATTTATCGTTAATGACTCAATAGCCTCGTTCCAAGAATTTGACATTTTATTCTGTCCCGTCGACATTTTTCGACTGTCAATGAATTTTTCGACAGTTGAAGAGCATTTTTACAGAACTTAATGAATTGGAAACAAAAGTTAATTAATGATTGTGGAGAATATTCGAAAATAAACGTGCATCCAGAGATTAGGGGGGAGATCAGCAACGTAGCAAAAAAAAGAGCTCTATGGAGGTAACAATCTTTTTTTCACGAAAATGATTGCAAAGTAGATTTGTTCAATCGCAAATGTCTGATTATTGAAAGTTATGTTATTTTCTTGTTGTACGGGAAATTTGCGATCAACATAGGCTCCCAAAGCTGGAGAAACGATTAAAATTCACCGGAGTGCAATATGGCCGATTTCGCGAACTCTCGAAAAATCGACTTTTCCCGAGGCTGTATCTCCGTTCTCGTTCGTCCGACAGGAAATTTCACTAATAACTTTTTGAAGGTTCCGTCGAGCACTCGATAACCAGCCAAGGATCATCCGAATAACTAAATTTTTGTGGTTGTGGCGACACTTCGAAAATCGCCATTTTCAGGACTTACAAGAAGGAAGGGACCTGCAAAAAACGCCTGGGGGGCGGAGCCAAATTCTTTTTCTCTTAAAAATGCCTTTATTTCGCGATATTCGTATCGCGCGGGAAATTTCCGTTTCCGAAATACGGCTACAAAGTCTTTTTAGACGAAAAATAAAATTTGACCCCTTCTGACCCTCCAAAGTCCTGGAAAAAAATTACGAATATCGACCATCGGCCCTCGCCGGGGGTCAATATTCTTTTTCGTCCAAAAAGACTTTGTTACTTACGGAATCAGAAATTTGTCGCTGATAAAGATTATGACCTTATTTTGGACGATATCTCAAAAACTCCAGGAGAAAAATGCAAAAAATCCGAAATAGCGACTTATCGAATATGAAACCATACTACACGAAAAGGTACGTCTTATACTCAAATGTCACCCCATGGGACCAACTCTCGAAGTTTCAACTTTTGTTGGCCATTACTGATCTCCCTACTGATCTTAGCTACATCAATAAAGTACGGCAAGAGAAACGTAACAGGATCAAGAATAGTAGGTCGTAGTCCGCGAATGGTTTTACTCTCCAGGATCATGAATGGGACATCTAATACACAGTATAGTGAAAAACTGGATCACGAAAGAGCGAGTGTATCGCATGTAGCTTACCTACTAGTCCATTCTAAAGTCGTGAAGCGAGTATTTGGCTCCGTTCGGTAGACGAATGTTCATCGTGGTATACTTTGGTGGGGTGGAAACCCTTTTCACACCAGCTGAAATGAAAACCGAAGTGGGTTAACCTGACCGTTGGGCAAAGAGGGTTGAACAAGAACCTTCGGAAAAATCCTAAAACGAGAAAAAGATTTCTCTCGCGTATGTATGCGTGTCTGCATCTGTGCGGGACAGAGCGAAACACGTACAGAAGCCAACTAAGCCTGTGTGACGAAACGCGGATGCTGATAAAAGAACGACCAACGACGACCTTTCACAAACCTATCTTTCCTCGGGCTTCACGAACCGGAGACAACTCGAACGTAATTTCGAAACTCCACGAAGGCTTGTAGCTCCGAAAATAAAATATTATGGAAACCGTAAATTTTAACCAGAAATCGTCAATTTACAATGAAAAAACGAAAAAAAAATCATTTAACATCCCGTGGAGAAATGTTAACAGGGATACCAAACTACTGATGGTATTCTGATCAGGATATAGCAGGGATTAAATCCTAATACGAAGCCTGTGGTGAGCGTAGATTTTATGACCAATACGAATATATATAGATATAGTAGTCGTAGTACCGGCCACGACCGACAGGTGGAGCATGGCCATCCCGCTTCTCACAAATGAACCATGCGTCCGCTGGCATTATAAATGCGTAAACTGTACAGAAAAGTATTAATGTTTCTCTGGAACGTGATGCAAAGAATTAGCTCACACTCCAATAAATGTGCTATACGATTCTTGGATCGTACAACTACATACACTTTTTTCATATACGTACTTATTATTTTCTCAGCCTATCCTGCTGCGTTTAATTTGTTTCCTTGAAGCCGCGGGTGGAAGCTAGTATTGAATATAATGCTTTCAGCAATTCATTATTCTTACGTGATTTGATCGGGATCCTTGCTCGAATCCAGTTACAATCATTAACGCATTCGGATTGGAATTCCTAATGGAATCCAGTTTAGAAACCTTACATTTAGTCCTCGAATCTGATCCGACATCTGACTAGATCCCGATTGGGAGTCCGGGACACAGGTC
>JAPYZT010007014.1:0-16092 GCA_030522965.1 Tryphoninae sp. A BG-2022a | reverse complement strand
ACAAATTGTTGATTTAATCTCACGTTATTTACTCAGATCGCAAATTGATGATCGATTAATTATTTTTTAAACACAATTCAATTCAATTCGAGTCTTATTCTACAATAATTTCAGACAAATAATTCTTTTTCCTAGTTTACGAACGAGGATAATCATTTCATGAGCGTTACGCAAATAAATCGGCGGAAATGGCCAAGAATAATTGCAATTAAACGCGAGCGAATTAAAAGAACAAATTATTTCGTACTTATGAATTGGAGGAGGAAGACACCAATTTGGCGTCTCCGAAAGCAGTGAGGCGTAGTTCCCTTCCTTGGAGATTGCGTGGAAACCTGCCACTGGTGTGAACGATCGTGTGGCTCGTTTTACCTGATCTCTCCACCCCCCCCCCCTCCTCACATATCCGCGTGCATGAATGCTCGTGAGAGCGAAACGTTTAGCTATCGAATATATACTTAAATAGCGAGCGAAGTGCGGCGACACGATTACGCACCAAGTAACAGGTGTACTTCGAGAGTGTCACGGGTACCGCGTATTACGAGGAGATCGACTACGACGACAAGGTGAGTTACCCCGTATACTGGATACTGCGCAGGGGGGTAAGTTCCAGGCGCGCGATTAGTTACGCTCGATTTGTCTGGGAGGTCGCACAAGACTCGGCACCATGAGAATATTTCTCTGATACAATAATCAACATCGTTACCGAGGGTTAAGAATCTTCTCAAATTTTTTATCACAATTTCATTATTATTATTATTATTCTATCTCACAAAATTTCTCAAATAAGCAACAAATCTATGTACGAAAAATGATTAAATCATGCCTATTTTTTCACGAATTATCGTTCAATCGGATGATCGAAATATCGAAATTCACTCGCTCCGCGTAACGCGGTTAAGATTTCCCAGGGCGAACGTGCACGCACTCCTCGATCACGGCGAATCAGCTCCTGCGCGTTGCTTAATGAACGTGGGCTGCACGTAAACGCTTCGTAGTTACATATCCGAGACCGTTATCGGCATATTATACAAAACGAGCTGTGAATAATAGAGGAGGATATATCTCGCGTATTAGACCTCTTGGTAATCACCACCCTATATAACGATTATAATGCTCCGGTGATTATCCCACGATTACATCGTTGTGTAAGTAAGCGCGACAGAGAGAAAAAGAGAGAGAGAGAGAGAGAGAGAGAAAATGTGTGAAGGAGGAGGGGAGCTGCGCTGTTTCTATCACGCGTGCGCGCGCACGGTTCTCTTCATACATGCGGTGCGGCGTATTACGTATGCGCAAGCGTATTAGCGAACAAGCTGGGGAGTATGCGGAAGGGAGGGTGAGAGGAGGAGGAGGAGGAGGAGGAGAAGGTATAAAAGAGGTGCGAGGTGTCATAAATAAATTACAATCGCGAATAGGTTGGAGGGGACCGACAGGCAAGGGACAGACCGCAGATATAAAGTCGGTAAAGAGGGAGAGAGAAAAGAAATACGAGAACTCCGAGAGCTGAATATAATAGGATGAGCGTTTAATCGTGGCTTAATCACGATCGGGACGGTCGAGAATCATGACCCGCATAAATATATATATATATACATATAACGTGCGAAGCTATAGATACGTCTACCCTGCTAAAAAAAAAATCACTCACACACGACCAGCTCGGAACAGCAGACAGTCAACGCGTATATATAGATAGCACGAGTAAAAAAGATCAACCTGTTGATGACAGGTTTGTGGGAGGTGCGTCGTACACGCCTCTCTCCCGCTAACAAAGAAGTATCTCCGTTGCTCTTTTCAAACCCCATATAGCTTACTCCTCTTACTCGTTTGCTTCTCATCTCTCACTCTCGTGCTGCTTCTCATTGTTCCCATCGCCCCTGGCCCCTCTGTATGTGATCCCGATGTGATTTCTCGCCGTTGCTCGCCTTCTCGCTCCTTCTTTCTCTCTTTCACTCGCACGTCTTCTTACTCTCTTGGATCAACGATGAAAGAAAACGTGCTAGGCGTTTTGTTTTCGTTGCCTCACTTCGTGCCTGTGTGTGGCACATCGAACGTGCTCCACTTCCTGGGGATCACGTGGCTCCCTGCATCGATGACAAGTACCATGATCCTTTGTTGTTGCACGAGAGATTTTGCGATCCGTTTCGATCCGATGTATCTCGCGTAGCCGATTCTTCACGATTTTTCACGCTCCCCCCCACTCGATAAGCGTGAAATTAGCCCAATTTCTCAGGAGAGCGGAGGTCTTCCTGAGAGAGTGACGTTTGCGTTGGCTCGTCTTGAACTTGGAACGAGGAATGGTAAAGGTAATCACCACGGGGAGTTGCAAAATTCCTATCGGTTTAAATTCCCCGATGCGTCGTTCCAAGACATGGAGGAAGTTTTTGAAAATCGCTCGATAATCTTGAGCATCGTTTTTTTCTTTTTTTAAAAAAATGTTCTTCAAGGTCTTTCCGAAAGAGCGAGGGGTGAGATTCTTCATTATGTCTTCGTTAAACGTGCCCTTCAGCTATCTTTCAAAAATTTCGCACAAACGCGTCCACTTTCGTAACGTCGTCACCAATTACTTTATTACACCCTGGATGACTGACATCATACATGTCTTCCTCGAATTCCTTGGAAAGAATTCAACAAACGTCTCGCTCTCCTCTATTTCCTGACTTCCATGGGAGCAGAGGTTGCGTCCGGATCCCCAGCGGTGATGAGAGCTAGGTCGAGCCATAATTCTTCGCAGCACACATCCCCCCACACACACACGCATATTGTGTGTCTCGTGAAAGACGCGCGCGCCGAGAGAAAGATCACCCGTGTAATCCAGGATATTCCAGGAAGCCGTAAAGATCGACCGAAAGAAAGAGAGAGAGAGAGAGAGAGAGAGAGAGAGAGAGAGAGGCGGTGCCGAAGCACGTCTCGAAGAGGCCTCCGCCATGGTGGCGGCGACTGCGACCGTCTTTTGCCCTCGTGGAAAAAGGGAATCATCTCATCTTGGCACGCACCTGTGCGGCGCGCGAACGCGTTTAGCTCTCGTGATTCTCTCGTTCACTTTCAGGCCATGGTTCACTCTCCGTGGCCAGAGAAATAGCGGATCGTAGGTATCACGAAGGGATGAAAGAGAGATGAATGCTGCAGAAAGACGAAGGAGCACAACACAAGGTGGATCGTGTCGACTATTTATCCGCTGCCGTTGTTGTGAGACTCGGAATAAACTATCGTGGGGTAAAATGGACCACCGTGTCAAAATCGAATCTTTCGTTGTCACGTGACGACACGAAAACTCTAATATCCAGCTGTCGATTTGATCAATTAATGATATTTCTGCATCAAGTAGTTTCTATTTGACCCAACGTGTCAGGGAAATCCTCGAAATCGTCCGTATAAGACCAAAAAAAATGAACAA
The DNA here is from genome assembly GCA_030522965.1 of Tryphoninae sp. A BG-2022a. Classification (NCBI taxonomy): domain Eukaryota; kingdom Metazoa; phylum Arthropoda; class Insecta; order Hymenoptera; family Ichneumonidae; species Tryphoninae sp. A BG-2022a. Next base: position 12,698 of record JAPYZT010007014.1, on the reverse strand, counting down.
ATCGGTTAATAAAAACGTTAAAACTCTATGGTGTGCCATTTTACCCCACATTTCTCCATCTCTCTCGATAGCAGTTCCTTGACGGGCGAGTCGTGTCTGCGGTGTACCTGCAAGACTTGCTCTGATCCGGAGTGAGTGAATACGAGTGAGTATGAGAGAGAAAGAGAGTGCAAAGCGCAGAAACCAGGTCCCGCGGGCCTGATTTTTATAGAGGCCTTGCGTGACCGCCGGCTAAACGTTTCACCCTGTAACCGCCCAGTGCCCCCAACCCAGTCTTCTCTTCCCTCTGAACCTGTGTGTGCGTATGCGCCCGTGTGTACGTCTGTGTACGTGTGCGAGCATGTTCAGGAGGAGTTGAACATTCAGCAGCAGAAGCCCCCATTTGGCGGAACTTTACCCGAGGAACTATTGAGAAACGGCTCCCAAGCAGAAACAGAAACCTTGTGGGCCACGCACAGTTTAAGACCAATCTTCCAGGTTACCCTCCGCGCATTCAGAGTTGTTTGTCTGTTCACCTTCGCTTTCTCTCTCTCTCTCTTTCTTTCACGTTCTCTCTAAACCTCCAGCCTCTTCTGCCCCTACGTACTTCTGGCGTTTCTCTTCGTCGCTAATTCATCGCACGCCATACGAACACCAACAACAACAACAACAACAAAACCAAGAAAACTAGGGATCCTCACGGTTCTTCTTCCTTTCGTCCCTCGCTACCAACTTAGGGAAGATAATAATTCGCGCTTATGTTTTCTTCGGTGCTCTTAATGCGACCGAGTCTCTTGTGCCGGTTCTCCTCATCGCGTGTCTTTTCTCTCAGGGGGCTAACAACCTCCACCTGATCATCCGAGCAATATAATTGGCATCGGGTCGTGCGCGATGCAAAAAGAACTCGCGCATGTGGTCCACGAGAAAGATCCCAGTCACACACACACATACGAACGTGCAAACACACGCGCGAGTCATAAACAGAAGAACTCGAAGAGGTCTGCGACAGAGGATAGGGAGTAAGGGGTACGAATGGATGGACCAAGTTGAAGAAAAGAAGTAGCGAAGCAGAAGAGGAACTCGAGTGCTCGCGAGTATCGCGTATATACGTGTATATTCATCTCGTTGAAACGAAGGCGGGATGCTGGGATGGACGTCTCTCCTCAGCCAAGTGTCGCGCACGGAGGGCTCTTCTCCGGATCAACGAGATTCTCTCTCCCTCTCTCTTTTTCTCGTCGGTGGAAGTCTTTTTCACCGCGAGAGAACATTTCCCAGCTCGTTGGGAACGACGACTCGTGTACATTGCCGGTGGGAAGTGAAAAAGCGGATGACGCGATGAGAGAGAGAGAGAGAGAGAGAGAGAGAGAGAGAGAGGGGGGGGAGGGGGAGGTAAAGGGTTGAGGGAGAGAAGCGACCTTAAGTGGCCATGAGTCCTGGAGCAAAACGAGAGATGAGGAGACGCCACGGATGAGACAACCACGATGAAGAAGCCCACACGATGAATGTATCGACCAGTACACATATGTGTCTCTCTACCTTCATAATGTGACTGTTTTATATACGTGTGCTGCTTGTGTATAAGCGCACGGTCCGGCCTCGAAGAGAAAAGTCCTGATCGGTGACATTGTGGCGTTTCGTTCTCTCTCTTCTTTAACTACCCCTTGTTCCCCTGCACCATACCGGTGTGATTAAGTCTCCGAAGAACGATTGATACGATGCGCGGAATACGCGATGGGAAGGAAATTGGAATGAGCGTAAAATTGAGATGACAACCGTGGCTCGGTCGCGGGTTGAAATGCCAGCAAGAAACATCGAGCAAGTTTCTCCCGCGAGGAGCGAATGAAGAAAACGATGAGTCGGTGACGCGCTCGTGAAGAAGACTGACGAAAGTATACGAGAAGGAGTATATATATATATATATATATATATATATATATATAACCGTGTATGTGTATATATTGTCACTGCAAAGTCCGTAAGGATTTTACAAAGTCCGTGGCAATTCCTTCGATCGGTGTGTGTGGCCTCGGGATCGAGGAGAGAGCCTTAACGTACTTACATTTATTTATATATCTATATGTATATACATAGTGGAGGGTGTGAGAGAATTATCCCATTGTGACGAGAAGTTGCAAAGGCCTCTCGACTGTCAGACGTTCCAACTCCCCCCTCACCCACTATCTCTCTCTCTCTCTCTCTCTCTCTCTTCTCTCCAGTGTTTCCTTGGTCCATCGTCCACCAACGATCCTCGAAGCGTACAGCACCACTCGGATATATTATATCGTTACGAGCGCGTTTACCGGTGAGTCATAGCAAACATATATATACATTTATATAGACATATGTGTCTAAATATATACATATATATGGGTTTATGTATGTGCAACAGAGGCTGCATGTCTGAAAATCTATGGAGTAATTTACCGTGGGAGGCCTCGAAGGAAGGTGACCATTTTACCTGATGGGTTGGATAGTACTGCCATTCTCAGCCTCGCCTCTCTTTCTCTTCCCCCGAAGTAAGAGGATGAGGATAGAGGGAGGGTGGGGGGGGGGAGTGCTGGGGGGATAAGAAAAATTGTCTACAAACAGCAGCGCGAGCAAAATAATTCTCATGTACGAGGTCCGTGTAAAGTGCCATTCCGGGGAAAAAATAGTCGTTGCCATAGGCGCGTACCGAACTTCAAGTAGTCACGATTGAATTATTACGTTTCTTATTGCAACCCCTTTTGTGCCAAATAACCGATACGACTTGGTAAGAAAAATACGGTATTACCCGATTTACCATCGTTCGGGCGCGATATTGCGAAATAAAGTGAGCGCTCGCGTCGGTTTATTTCACGAGGATGTATCGCGCGAATTTACGGGATACGCAGGAGGAGGAAGCGAGATGGAGGAAGAAAGGATAGCGTCTTTATTATAACGTTATTTCACATCCGACGTGTACATAACAACCGAATGGTCGTTATTACTTCGGTACGGCGAGAAAGTCTCTCGACGTCGTCAGCGTCTTCCTCTTTGTCGAATAATGCATACACACGCGCGCGCACACACACACACGCACACACACACACACGCACACATACACACACACACACACACACACACACACACACACACACACATATATATATATACACAGAAAGAGAGAGAGGGAGAGAGAGAGAGGGAGGGAGACGACGAGAGAGAGGGAGAGAGTTACGAATAAGAAGAGGATACGAAGTTAACTCGCAAGGAAGCGAATAAGGACGTGTATACGCGTTTTCGCATGAGGTGTCAGCGGGAATCCAACTTTATGGTCCCCTTTGGAACTCTTCTTTCAAAGTGCTTTCGCGACGTGGTGGAGAACGAGCGAGGAAACGAAGGGAAGGGCATAAGCGCGATTTTACCTCTCGCGCACGTCGTGACCAATCGCCGAATTAACCAGCATCCGAGAGATGAACTCTCTTGGAAGAAAAAAGGGGAAGAAGAGGAAGAGAGTGAGAGAGAAGGAGAAAGGAGGGGGAGAGATTACGCGCGTTGTGCTTGGAGCGCGTGAATCTCTCTCTCTCTCTCTCTCTCGCGCGCGCTCTTTGCGAGAGCATCACGTCCGCTCCGGGTAATTAAGCCGCCACGCTGCGGACGATGAATTATTGCTTCTGGTGTGCCGAGCCTCGATGAGGATCGAGATGCTTGGTTATATTTCCCTCATACCCCTCCCCCCCTTCTGTCTTCCCCTTCGTTCTCGTCTCCCTCTTCCCGTATTTTGCCATCACCTTGACTCTCTCGTTCTGACGATAAAATTGCCAAAAGGGAAAGAGACGGAATCGAACCGATGAGCGTAATCCAGCCAAGTTAACATTTTCTATACGTATATAGAATCCTCTCTCTCTCTTACGTATATAAACGTGGAATTGAAATGGGCGAGACAGGAGAAACGAAGAAGCACGATTCTCGATCCTCATGGGAGATGATCGAAGGATTACACGCGCGAGGCAGCCGCCGCGGTACGCAAGATCGATCCGAGACTGAAGCAAGATGCAAAATTCTTGCACGTTCTCAAAGGCGGACGATTCAAGACGAAGAAATCGCAGCTAATCGTTCTCTCGTGAGCTCGATTGCGTGTACACCACTTCGCAATTTTCCACGATCCAATCACGGGAGCCAATAATAAACGCGATTTCCGGAATTACGAGGAAGATAATTAATTGCGATTAATGAATTTTTCGTATCGTTCCGCGGCCGACGATACTCCTCGCGTTTTTCACGAAGATATTGCAACTATATCGAGTTCATCGAAAGAATTGAAATTACGATTTCTCGTTTTATCAAAATTATTGCAACTCGGAATAAATTAATATCGATCTAACGACGCGTCGCTCCAGTCAAAAATCGAAATTCATATTTCATCAAGACACTCGTGCGTCGCGTGTTCAACTACAGTGAAACGTTTGACCCCCCGGCAACGAAAACCGTAAGAGAGTCACTCTCGTGTCCGCACGCGCGTATATGCAGAACTTGACACTTCCGGGTAAAGGGAAGTATACTCCAGTCATTAATTTATGTAAAAGCGAAACGGTACTTCCCTCGCGTATGAAATACCGCGAGATATTTACGCTCTTCTCACTATTATTGTTACATTTTTTTTTTTTTTTTCAAAAATTACGTTTTTTTTTTTAATTTTGTTGTTTCATCTCCGAGAAAAGACACACACGGTTAATTCGTACCTACGGTACTATCCTTACGGCTTCGTTGTATTTACTAAATTTAACGAGAAGTATAGCAGTCGCGTCCGTGGAAAGAGAAACGAGAGTGTGTGCGCGCCTCGTCGTACACGTGTGCAACGACCATTCCGGCCCCGCGGTAATTGAAAGAGCGGCTTAATTACGCACGAACGAAATCGTCTCGTTCGTACACACATATATATATATATATATATATATATATATATATATATAGATAGCCGTTAGTACAGGACCGCAAGAACCTCTACGTACGTATATATATACGTGCGTTCTTTGGCCAAAGGACTTCGTGTGCCATTTGCCCTGATTACGCTCTACCTCTTTCTTCGAAACTCGTTTAATATACATTCACCCCTCTCTCTCTCTCTTTCTCGCTCACACCATTATATAAATATAGGCATATATGTATATATATATATATATGCCATACATGCTCCATATATATATGGAGTTTCTATATATATATATAGCTCTCTCTCTCTCTCTCTCTCTCTCTCTATATATATATATATATATATATGTAGAAACTCCACAACCCAACCGTAATTTCTCGTATAACGTTGGCGAGACGCCGCTTTTTCGCATTCTTAAACTGCGACTATTATTTTCGTTCTTACCGTACGCTCGTTGAACGTGGTTTGTAAGCGTATAAATACATATACCGTGATAAAATGGCACCAAACGGAAGCGAGGAACGAAAGAATATTGGGCAAAAACAAATGTTGAAGCGCGGATGGACGCGAACGAGTTTATTTTATTCGCGTAACTTTTAAAAGTTATTAATTAAGTGGTAGCTGATGATTTTTCCTTTCTCGTTGTTTCGTTCGTTTGTTTTTGTTATTTTTGTTTTTTTTTTGTTTCACGCGATATTGGTAAAACGTGTATTTAGAGAAATACGTTGTTTTTTGTTTTGTTTTCGTAACGGATTCGGGGTGGAGCTGAAGTTTTGTCGGGTTGTCTCGAGTCGTGCGACGACGGGGATCGTTAATTTTATTAGTTTTGCGGGGCAAAAATGCATCCCGCTATGTCGAACGAACGGAGGAGGACGCTCCGGTTTTATATTTATCGTGTCTTTTTTTTTCCATTTTTTCCCTCTTGGTCGTTCTCGAACCGACGGTGGATGCTCGCCGTGAGCGTAGAAAGACTCCTCCGGGTTGTTCTCGTCACGAGCAACCGAGTGAAAGTTTCGCGCTAGCGTTGATATTAGTAACGAGGAAGAACGTAACGTACGTACACGTTTTATTCCCACACACACATACATATACATATACGCGCGCGCGCGGTGTGATATATCGATAAATATCGTCGTACTCCTCTTATTCTCATTCGCCTCCTTTTCTGATCGCCAGCCCCTTCTCTCCGTGTACCGTCGCCCTTTCTCCTTTGCAATTTCATTGCTCACTTCTCTCTCTCTCTCTCTCTCTCTCTCTCTTTTCGTCTCGGTGTCGCTCTCTCTCTCTCTCTCTCTCTCTCGCCAACTGTGATTTTCGTGCTTATTATTATTACGAACGAAAGATAAAAGAAGATAAAAAAAAGAGCAAAAACGTATCGAGATAATTTATTCAGATGCAAAGTGCATCGAGTGAGAGTAAGGAAAGTTCGCACGGTGCAAGTGCATATATGTATATATTGTTGGACATTATGGGAAGAAGATTTTGCATCTCTCGTTCCAACGTATGGAAAGTCGAGTTCTCGTTATTTTGAAGTTTTGGTATCTTTAGTTTTGTATTCTTTTCGACGATGTTTGTTCGATATTAATTATTCAGATGGATATTTTTATTCATCAAAACCCAAGTTTCATTAATATCGATTAATTTGATCGATTTAAACAATTATTTCAAATCTTATTGTCAAAGTTTTTCGGTTGTTTTTATTGTCAAAGTCAAACCAATCATTCGATATTAATTATTTAGCTCGATATTTTTATTAATCGAAGCCCAAGTTTCATTACTATCGATTAATTTGATCGATTTAAATAATTATTTCAAATCTTATTGTCACAGTTTTTCGGTTTTCTTATTGTCAAAATCAAACCGATGATTTATTCGATATTAATTATGTACCTCGATATTTTTATTAATCAAAACCCAAGTTTCATCAATATCGATTAATTCGATCGATTTAAACAATTATTTCGAATCTTATTGTCAAAGTTTTTCGGTTTTTTTTATTGCCAAAGTCAAACCAATCATTCGATATTAATTATTTCACTCGATATTTTTATTAATCAAAACCCAAGTTTGATTAATATCGATTAATTTAATCGATTTAAATAATTATTTCAAATCTTATTGTCAAAGTTTTTCGGATTTTTTTTATTGTCAAAGTTAATTATTTAGCTCGATATTTTTTATTAATCAAAACCCAAGTTTCATTAATATCGATTAATTTAATCGATTTAAATAATTATTTCTTATCTTATTGTCAAAGTTTTTCAAGGAATTACATTCTCCCATTAATCCTTCTCTCTTCAATTCCAAAATAAAACAACCAATCTCCTCGCTAACGTTAAATATACGATAAATTTCCAATCCCAGAAGTTAACCGGAAATGACAATAGGAATGAAATAAAATCAATTGTAGAAAGGAAAAACGAAACGAAGTAGTTACACAACAATCGTCGCGTCGGTTATTTTTACCTGTATGAGGTGAGCAAAGAACAGGACGTAGGCGGCGGCCGCCCTCATGGCTTCCCTCGGGAATCCCTCGACTACCGCATCACCAAACGTCGTTGCTCCTCTCTCGCTTGCGTGTTTTTTCGCCGCCGCTCCAAAGGCAAGCGATCCGCAAGCTTTACAATATTATTCCAATCCTTTATAAAAAGCTCCTCTCGTAATTTCCCTCAATCTATCCAAATCTCTCCACGATTCGAACCAACAAAAAAAAAACGTGATTTACTCACTGCACATTCAATTTTCCCGCAATAATTCGCTCCCGAAGCACATATACACTTTTCTTTATTCGAATTTCGTTTTCACTCCGGGCACTTTCTTCGTTGTTGAAACGAAAGACAAAAAAAAAACCAATTTTTTTTTCCCCTCTTTTCCTTTTTTTTTGCACGCCTTTATGCCTTACAACGTTTTCACCACATTTCTCACGGTAAATGACCACGAAACGTTTCCTTCCCTGCTCGGTTTACTTCCTCGTAGTGCAAGCGAGTGAGTCGGGGCTCGTGAGCAAACTCACACACACGCACACACTAACATTCACGCACGCACACACACACGCACACACAGACACAGCGCGCGTGCGAGCGAGGGAAGAATAAACCGCGTCCCGGTGCGTTGAACAGGCTAAATTTCGCACTCGGCCGCTCGGATGAGTTTTCGCGACGACACACGGAAGCGTCGTTTTGTCTTCTCCGTATCGTCCACTCTCGTCGAGTACGAAATCTTTTTTTCTTTTCTTCTCTTTCAAAATACAAAATTCGATGTGTTCTTCCTTCTCGAATTAAAAATTTCCTCCAAATTAATAATTCTTTCGATTTCCTTACGTTTCTTTCTCTCGATTTTTCAATCGTACTTCCTACCGATCGATCGGTATTTCGTTTTTTCCAATTACGTTCTTAATTGCATAATTGGCTCCTCACGTTTTTTTTTCCTCGTGGTTCTTACGCTCGTCGATCGTAATCGCGACGTTTTTTTTTCGTTTCTTCACTCGTTCGAGTCTTTGGAACGCGTTTAATTAGGCAGATCGTCCCTACCGGTCTCTCCTTCTGGCGTCTCTTGAGGAGTCGTGGAGGTTTTTTGCTCGAGACTCTCGTTGATGCACTCACAGAAGAACAAGAGACTTTGTGTGTATATATATATATATATATATATATATATATATATATGTGTGTGTGTGTGTGTGTGTGTGTGTGTGTTTATGTATGTGTGTATGTTTGTGTGTAACAAGCAAAGACTGGTCGTTCCTTAGGCGTGTAATTGATGGACGTTTTATGGACGTGCTTGCCCTCGCTCTTCTTCCGTTCTCTTGTATTTTCTCTCTCTGTCTTCACATATATATGTATATACGTGTGTGTATGTGTATGTGCATATATATAGCAGTTTGCGAATTAAATACTCGCACGACTTTATTCGGATGACAAGGTTCGCGCTCGCGCGCGCGCTCTGGTTCACTCTCGATAAACACTTTTGCCCCTCGAGGAAGCGGCGCGCACCGGACGAACGGGATGCTCGCACGTGGCTTGGCGCGCGTAACTTTGAATAATTACGTAATCAAGATTTCTCAACCCTTGTTCTTTTGTTTTTAATTTGTTTGTTGTTTTTTGTGAACTTCTCTCGTGATTTTCTTCCCTTGGCGTGGAACGTTGTGGTGGAGAGCTGGAGCGTTGCACAGCGATGCTGGTTTCGACGGACACTCGTTTATTTGATTTGTTTATTTATTTGTTTAATTATTTATTTATTTATTTATTCATTTGTTTATAATCGCGTATCCAAAGTAGTAACGATCGCGACTCGTTCACTTTCGGTCCGTCGACGCGGGAAGTTCGAAACTTTGCCGGAGATTATTTTGCGCGGCCCGGTCGAGGCGCCGCCGAGTTTCTGCCCCGGGAGTAACGCATAAGAATCACGGTTCATGTGTGATGCTTCCTTCTTCTCTGTTTATTGTTACTGTTGTTTTTATTACTTTTCCTTTTTAGTTAAAGAAAAAATAAACAAAGATTGAAAGAGAAATCGTTGGATATCGGGGCGAGAAAAAAGAATCGTGTCTCGTCACTTCGGCGCACCGGCGCGTTCTTCTTATTATTATTATTATTATTATTATTGCCCGAGCACGACAAACACTCACTCGTCACACTAAAAATCCTCGAGGATGAAAATTGAAAATAAAAAAACGATGGAAAATTCACTTTTATCGAGTCTTCTTCGGCAGTGATGGAAAATCCAGGACGAAGGATGATGCGCGAAGGATAATCCAATATGACGGGTGAACGAGCGAGAGAGAGAGACGTCGAGGGTGAATGAGATTTGGGGAGGGGGGAAAAAGCGATTGCACCTGGGAAGACGCCCGAGGGAGAGCACAGACTTGAATTTATATATCTCTCTCTCCTCTCTCGCGAACCGGGATCTTCTTCTCTCCGGTTTGCTCGAAACTTCCTTCTTCCCTGGGACGCGCCGCGCGCGGCCCGGTCGTCCTTGCCGCGGGGACTGTGGCGAACGCACAGGGAGGGAGTCGAAGGATCCACGTAGTTTATCCCTCTATATATATGTACGTATATCCCTTCTCGAGATGAATGATCTCCCTCGCTATCTCCACTTCTCCTTCTTCTTCGTCTTCTTCTTCTTCTTCTTCTTCTTCTTCTTCTTTCTCACCTTCGCACAAACACATAGACGCGGAAATTCACTCGAGAATCTCTCAAAATAAAAGATAAAATAATCGAACGATCGTTATCACACTCGCGAAAAATCGCGAACTTTAACTCGCGTTATCTCGTTCCACTTGGTCGAATTTCGCGATGGCAAGAGATGTGTAAACAAAAAAAACGATTCTCCTTTTTTAAAATGAAGAAAAGTTGTTTTTTTGTTATTTAGTTTGTTTGTTTGATTCGTTAATTTATCTGACGCGCGTGAATCTCGATATACCTTGGGCGAGATCGAAGAGGTAAATACGGAAGGAATACGAGCGCGAGTCAATCTCTCGAACTGAACGGGGCACCTCCGCGGGGTACACGTGGCTCGGTTGCTCCGGGGATACTGAGTCGAAGCCGCAGGCCGGCCTGCGGGCCTCCCCCACCCCTCTCTCTCGCTCTCTTTCTCTCCTGAGTTGCCCCGTTTGGTGGGCCTCCCCTCCCTTGTACCCTTTGCTCACTCACGCTCTCTCTCTCTCTCTCTCTCTCTCTCTTGGGCTCCCCTTCTCCCATGGACTTGGGTGAGCTGTATGACTAGGCAGACCATGGACTGTAGCGTCGGGAGAAGGAGCGACGGAGAAATGAGAAAGGTACGCGAAAGAGAGGGACGAGCGAGAGAGAGAAAAAATAGCCCCCGGGCCGTCGCCCCCGCTAGAGAACGCCCTCTACCCCCGATGCGCTTTTGCTTCCCCCTTTTGCACGGTGAAAACCGTACCTCTCTCTCTCTCTCTTTCTCTCTTTCTTTCTCTCTCTTTCCCTCCCTCTCTGTTTCTCCGCACTTATGTGCACATATGTACGTCTGTACGCTCGAGAGTCCTCGCTGAAACCAACCTGTGCTGCAGCCTCGATACCTCGCGATGAAATTGACCATTCTTGCAAGAGTACTATAGGCAAGGATTCACAAACATTTACTATAGTCGAACGATCGGATTCACGGAAAACTTGCGAGTTGTTTTATGCCAGCGGGTAATCGGGGTCAGGGCGGTAATAAGGGTCATCCTTGTTACAAAGGATCGTGGAAATTAGGATAGATGCTTCTTCCACTCGGCACCAAATCCTTTTCTTTTTTAATATCGTTGGAAAATCGAGATTCCCGAGGCAGAGAAATTTCAAATATGACGTACGAATCGCTCTAATGACTGTAATTTACAAATCTATCCTCAATGACCTATATACATTATTTTCAATCGATTTAACAAACTTTTCTTTCGATAGAACTCAAATTCCCCAAAATTAACAAAATTACAAACTTCCCCAATCATCCCCCAAAGAATACACTATTATTTTCCTACTCCGCAAATCCTAAAAAAAAAGTGTAATTTGTACCTAAAACTTCAATTCAATCTTAAAGTCTAAAAACCAAATCTATAAAATCAAAATTTGTAAAAATGATAAATTTAATCTTATAATTGAACGCGTTTATTAATATCGATAATTAAAAGTACCCCGTCAATCTGAACATTGTATCCGTTCGTTGGGCGACCCGCATTACCCTCGTACAATTTTTGATCGCGCACCTACGATCTACCGACGACAGTACATGGTTAGCGTATACCTGAGGATTATGGTACGGTGTATGAGTACACGAACTGGCTGTATGTAAGCGTTCACCGCAGTGATCCTATGGCCTATCCTCCCCTAACATAAGTCTCGTGTATATATATAGCTAAGACTGCACCATGCTACATACATGCACGTACCATACTATATATATACACACATATATATATATATATATATATATATATATATGTACACATTCGCGGGGTTTTTCCTCTCCTCTCTCTTTCACATCGTCTCTCTCGCCTCTGCGCCTTTCTACCGTACGGCGCATTACACGTTATACTACACTTGTGCTTGGCGCTCTCTTGCTTCGGGATGCTGCGCTCTCGGGCTATACACGAGAGCTCACGGGATCGCTTCTATATAGCTGCTCCGCGCCTCCGACTCTCTCGCGTATCTTACAATCGGTTTCATCACGAGTACCTCGCTCACTGTACTATGTATATATGTATGTTTGTGTATGTGTGTGTGTGTGTGTGTCTGCGTGTGTGTGTGTGTGTGTGTGTGTGTGTTTGTTTGTGTGTATTTACTACGATATACCAGAGGCACTTGGCGTCTCTAATGTTGTATATAGTACACTGCAGTATAGTTTGCTCTCACCTCTCCTCGGATCACTCGCGCGAATCCCACGACTATATTTCTAGACCCGTACTTATGATATTTTATCTTCCTCGTCCACGAGTCTCTCTCGAGCCGATTGCATTCGTTTCATAATCATTTTCAGGCTGTTTCGTGTTTGAAGCTAAGAAAAAGCGAACGGGGAAAAAAGAAAAATGTTGCATGTGCAGGGTGGAAATACTAGTTACATCGTTGTTGTCAAATTTAGTTGCAATGATTCGATCGAGATTAATGCGTACGTGTATCGATTTTAGTACGCGTTTTATATCGGGGAAATTGGTTTATGAGTTTGAGGAAATTTTTGCGAGGGAAAATCAATAAAAATTGATTTTAATCGTCGATTATAAAACTTGGGTCAAAATTGAATTGAGAATATTTGAAATTCGCACAATTTGTACCAGAAAATTGAAAATTATGTTTTCATTACGCAATAATTCGTGAATGAATTATTCCCGAAAGAAAAA